>SMMQ01003441.1:2709-16675 GCA_008271595.1 [Pythium] brassicae (nom. inval.) | reverse complement strand
GTCACGTTCGAGTTGTCCGCCGTGTTCTTCGCAGCACCGAACTTGGCCCACTTCTTGCGCTCCAGCGCGCGCTTGCTCACGCGCGTCACCTCCGTAACCTTGCGCACGGTCTTGGTCACCTTCACCTTCTGCCCGGTCTCGTTGTACTTCCAATCCACGATCGTGCGCACGCCGTTCGCGTCCGGTTCGCTCTCCGTGCGCTGCGGGAGGAAGGCTGTTCATTCCAGTGTTTGGATGGGTGGATGAATCCCCCCCCCCGAAACTTTCAGTCCGAGCACAACGGACTGCAAGGAGCAACGAAGACGAGACGCAGAGGAAGAAGCGCTCGCTCGCACCGTCGTCGTCGTCATCACCCCAGCGGCTGCCAGAGCCGTCCATCTTGATGGCGAAGTCGGTTGTTTGAGAATGGTCATGATCGTCGTGGAGGGTAGGCAACTTTGTGATTTGAGTTGTTTGGGTTGACTGATGACACCTCACGATAAGCTCGCCATCATTGAGTGAAGGATGTCAAGCCAAAACGTCAGGCTGTTTGTTATGCAGTTAGCTTCGATCCATGAGCCTTGTCGACCCAAGGGCGAGCTCTTGTGAAGCAGTCTGCCTCGCATTGCTTGCACTCGATGAGCGCAGAACGAGTTGAGTTCCGAGAGAGTCCTAACAACAAGAACAAGTCATTCGACCGGCCTTGTGGCTTCCATGCGATTGATCTATATCGAGAACACCTCGGCCTGCCTGAGCAGCCCACGACCTTCTCCTTCGAGCTGCTCGGTGCGATAACAAGAACAAGCAGCAAGCAGCGCCCTTCCACGATGCCGTCGTCGACGCTGACGTCGGACGAGCTCGAGCGCATCCTCGCGAGCGTGTCGGCGCCGACGCAGAGCGACCGCGAGGCCAAGCGTCTGGCGATCAAAGCCAAGTCGGAGCAGCGCACAGCACAATGGCCCAACACGCTCGAGGCCATGCGCAAAAAGAAGGACCGGTGGAAGAAGGACAAGGAGGAGCGCGAGGAGGAAGCGCGCAAGAAGATCGACGAGGAGGAGGCGCAGCTCCAGCGCGAGGCGCGCACCAAGCAGATCGAGCGCGCGAACCACTTGCTCTACGAGCAGACCGACCGCATGAAGACGCTGCGCAGCAAGCAGCTCCTCGCGGACGTCGTGCACGTGCGTTTCCTGGTTCCTGGCCATTGCATGGAAGCAGGGCCTGTAGAGTAGCAGCGAGAGCCCGCTGCTGCTACTCTTGCGTGACAGGGCTCTTCCACTCGTTGCTGACTCGGGCGGTTGGGGGTTCACTTGGATCTCCCTCTTTGTGTTCTGCTCGTCTCGCCGGCCGGCAGCACCGCACGCTCCAAGTGGAGGAGAAGACGATGCTCGACGAGCAGGACCGACTCGTGGACTTTGTGTACGACCGCCAGGTGCTCGCGAAGGTGCTGCAGGGTGAAGAGGAAGAGAAGGCGGAGCGCAAGCGCAAGCAGCTCGAGCACGAGAAGCTTGCGCGTGTCCAGAAGCAGCAGCTCGAGGAGTACAAAGAGCGCTACATCAGCGAGCTCCGGGAGGTGCGAGATCTGCGCTCTGCTGCTCTGTTTAGCGCGTCAGGACTGCGAGAGCTGGAGCGCGGCTCACTCGGCTGCCGAACAGGAGAAACGCGACGGCGAGCGGACGAAAGAGAAGGCGGAACAGGACCTGCGGGACGAGCAGGAGCGCGAGCGCGCAAGGAAGCTGCGACTCCGCCAGGCGGGCGAGGAGACGCAGCTCGCCAACATGCGCCTCAAGGCGCACCGGGAGGTGCAGCTGGAGCAGGAGCGGCTCGAGGACGTCAGGCGCGACAAGGATGAGAGCAAGAAGCAGGCGCGCGACGCGAAGCGCGACGAGCTGCAGCGGCAGAAGCGCGAGAAGGCGCAAGCGCGCAAGCAACGCATGATCGACCTCGCGACGCACAACCTCGTCAAGCTCGAGGTCGCGCAAGACCTGCGCGTGCAGAATCAGAGCCAGGAAGTGCGCGCAAAGGAGGACGCGGAGCTCCAGGCGCGCGCCGACCGGCGTGCCGCGGAGAAGGAGGCGATCAACCGGAGCCGGCGGCTCCAGATTGCGCACAAAGCCGAGCAGGCAGAGAAGGAGTCGCAGAGCGCGCGCGAGATGGTGCGCCAGTGGGGCGAGTTCGGGCAGCGCATCGAGCGCCAGGCGACGCAGGAGGTGCAAGACGAGCGCCTCGACTGTCTGCGCGTCGCAGTGGAGCAAAAGCAGCAAGCGGACGCGCGCCGGAAGACCCTCGAGGACGAGCGCCTCGGGGTCGTGGCGGCACACCGACAGTCGGTGGACGCGCTCGCGAAGGAGAACGAGCGCTTCCAGGTCGTCGCGCGTGAGGCGCTGCGAGAGGCGAAGCAGCGCGGCCTCTCGAACGTCTTCCCGATCAAAAAAGCGCTCATGGAGAAGCGCATCGACCTGCTCCCGGCGTCGGGCTTTCGCATCTAGAGGCGTGCGCAGCGGAGCAGCCACCAGCGACCTAGTAGCAACCAAACACGCTTTCGATTCACGTTTTCCAGGCCGTCATCGTCCTCCTCCTCGTCCGTCTCCTACGTGATGCTCTTGAGCGCGGTGGTCTGTTGTTCAGCGAGCCGGATGCCCTCTTTGCGCAGGCTGTTGACGATTGTGCTCACCTTCATCACCTGGAGCTGCACACAGACACAATAAATCAGTGGAGACCAAGCTCCGCTGCAGGCGTCATGAACCTGATAAGTGACAACTGGCGCGCTACCGTACGCGCTCCGAGTAGATGATTTCCCGGAGCTCCTTTGCTGCCGCCAAGGCTTTGGCCTTCTTGTTCTCGTCGATGATCTCCTCGTCCCGCATCTGCTGAAGCACCGGCACAAGCGCGCTGTCCGCGAGCAGCTGCATGCGTCGGAACGCCGCGTTCGTGGCGAACTCGTCCCACGCCTGGAAGTCGCCTTTCGGAATCGCAAAGGGCTTGCTCACCTCGAGCTTCGTGCGCAGGAGCGCCTCGCGGCGCTTGTGCTCGCGGTAACTCTTGTTGAACTGCGAGCCGACGAGCGTGAGCGGCATGGCTGTGTAGCACGCGCCGAAGATCATCGCCGCGACCGCGACGAGCTTGCCCGACGGCGACACGGGCTCCATGTCGCCGTAGCCGATCGTGCAGATTGTGACGATGACGAACCAGAAGGCCGAGAAGAAGTCGTCGAACGTCGAGAGGCTCCCCTTGAGGTTTACGAGGAAGCGCTTGTTGAGTGGCGAGCCCACGAGCTCCGGCGGAAAGGTCATGTTCTTGCCGTTCACGACGCACTCGTGGCCATAGAAGCACTCCTGGCCCTTCTCGAGCTCGTACATGATGAACGAGAAGATTGTGGTGACGACCATGAGCATGAAGTACGGGATTGTGAGCCGTGTAGACGTCTTGGAGATCGACTCCCAGAGCACTTTCGTCACCGGGATGCTCTGCTGGATCTTGAACATGCGCGAGAGGCGCAGCAGCCGCAGGAACGTGAGCAGGTCGTTCGAGCCCGGCGGGATGACGTAGACCGGCGGCGAGCCCGTCGACGTGAGCCGCGAGCCCTCGAGTACGAAGAAGGGCGTGAACGAGAGCATCTCGACCAAGATGATCGGGTTCTTGAGGTACGCGCGCCGGTCGAGCGAGACGAACATCGCCGCCGCAAACTCGAACACGTACGTGATCGTGAAGAGGTACTCGGCCGCGACGTACGCGCTGCCGAACTCGAAGAACGTCACGTGGAGGTTGTCGCACTCCCACTTCATGCACACAGCGACCTTGCGGTCCGCGATCGACAGGTCTTTCTCCAGCCGAAACGGGTTGATCACGGTCAAGTTGCCGATGTAGTACGTCACGTTGCTCGCTGTCGTCGTCTCGGCCGTGTCGGTGTCGTTCACCGACACTTTACTCGTCAGCGTCGTGTCGTTGTCGCACGTGAGACCGTCGATGTTGGCGCTGCCAAAGTTGAGACCGTGCCCGAAGCAGCTCGGGTCGCTCTGTTTCTCGGCGTCGCTGCAGCTGAAGCGCAGAGGCAGCGCCGGGTTGTCGACGCTGAAGCATCCTGGGTCCTTGACCGGCGTGACGTCGCCCGCGGTCTCGCAGTAGCGCTTCACGACGCGCTCGCACAGGAACGTCGTCTCGCCGTACGTTTGCAGGTCCGGCATGGTCTGGAACACCACCACGACCATGCTCGCGATGTGACAGAAGCGGACCCACTTGGCGATGAACCTGGCGAGCAGCGACGAGCTCGGGTCGCTCAGCGTCACGAACAGCCACTTGCGCCACGTCGGCTTCTCCGGGGTCTCCTCGACGTGCGCCACCACCATCTCCTTCACGAGCGCACCGAGCTCGTCGCACTTTGCCACGCAGCTCGCGACCTGCTGCTGAAGGTCTTCCGCGACCTCCAGCGTTTGCGTGACGCTAAAGTCCGCGTCGTTCCCAAGCTCCGTGTTGAGCGCCTGCGCCATGAGAGACGCCTCGCCCGTGAGGCCGGCGAGGTGCAGGTACAGCCGGCTCGGCGCGTTGTACTTGATGAGCACCTCGTGCTTCTTCTCGCGGTCCGTGTCGTTCACTACCGCGAGGTCCACACCGCCGAGCTCCTGGTACTTCTTCACGCTCTCGGCGTGCTCCTTCCACGCGCGGTCGAACTCGGTGCCGATGATCGCGAGCGGCATGGACAGGAAGAGCGTGCCGCTCATGATGATCATGACGGAGAAGAGGCGCCCGGGCATGTTGCCCTTTGTCGGCGTGATATCCCCGTAGCCGATCGTCGCGACCGTGACGACGACAAAGTAGCCGGTCGTGAGTAGGTCCGAGAAGCCGCTCTTCGAGCGGTCGAGGTTCGGATCGACCATGTACATGACGACCGAGAAGAAGAACACGATCTCCATGAAGAAGATGAGCGCGATGGAGATTGGCGCGAGGCTCGCGCTGATCGCGCGCAGCAGGATGTACGTGCCCGAGTGGTTCCGCGCGAGCTTGAAGATGCGCAACAGGCGGCAGAGGCGCAGCAGCACGAAGCTCTTGTCTTTGCCGAGCACGAGGTCCGTGTAGAACGGCGCGACGGCGGCAAAGTCGAACCAGTTGAAGACGTCGCGCAGGAACGGCCGGAGCCGGCGCTCCGTCAGGTACTCGTGCTCTCTCCAGAACGACGGCCATATCGCCATGCGCACGAGCAGCTCGACGGTGAAGATCATCGTGAAGACAAGGTCCGAGAGATCGTAGCCGGCTTCGTTCGGCAGCCCCGGGTAGTCTGGGAACGTGCTCTGGTGGTTCGGGCCGTCGAGCGTCTGCAGGAAGAGCATGAAGCAGCTCGCAAACGCCGCGCACGCGATTAGGAAACTGTAGACCGACGCGGCCTTGGACGACGTTGGGTCTACGAGGAAGACGAAGACTTTCTCGTAGCGCACGAGCGTCGCGCGGCTCTTGTGCGTGCCGCTGAGCTTTCCGATCGCCGCGGACTCGTGGTAGAATGCCGCATTGTTGATCGCGTCGAGCGTCGCTTCCGTGGTGCTGAAGGTCGGCGCGATCGACGCGCTGACCATCGCCGTTCTCTCGGACCGCGGCGTGCAAAGGCGAGTTCGAAGCTGTTGGCTTGGGCGCGTGGTTCGTGAGTCGGCATCCGTTACATCCAAGACCGTTCCGACAAAATCACACCCAAGCGCTTGGAGTTCACGCAACATGTAGGGCGAGTGAATACTCAGGTCGTGCTTCCTGCTGGTCACCGTGTAGTTCGGTGGCATCACGTTCGGCTCCGCTTTCCTCCTGCTCTGGTACCTGGTACGGGCACTGTGGCCGCGCCACGCGCTCGTGTGTCGGGCATCTCTCCGACGGCCAAGGGGAGTTACCGCGAGCTGCTCACGCGCACCAGCCCCTACGCGACACGGCAGATTTTCTGGACCAGCGGTATGATTTCGTGGCCATGGTTTGTCGTGATCTCCTGCGCAACCCTCCAGTCCGCCAGTCATGGTCGCAGCGCAAGTACAGCGAAAGCTTGAAAGCTTGGCTTGATATTACCCAACGCTGCTGGTGTTTCACCTATCAACAGGGAAGCTGCGCTGGGCATTGAACGCGAGGTGCCGTCGAGATCCAGCTCAAGTAGCGGCGGCGTACACGTGGCTCGTCACGCGCAGCAGTAGCACTCTGCGTGAGCCGGCCAATCGTTGCATGTTGCCATCGTCTTGGTGGGTGGAGCAACGAGCGGGTTCTGCGGTACTTCAACTCCTTCAATGCACCGAATCTCGCTGATGGGAGGCCGGCGCACTTATGAACTACTCGGACCACTCAAACCGAGTGGACTTGCAGTGGGGTGCAAGTCTCGCGAGGCAAGCAGGTCGATGTGAAACTGTCGACGAGCGAGCTGGTGCCGATGACGTCGCTTGAACTTTCATGGTTTTGAAATCCAAGCAGCATTTTTTGACATTCAACATTTTCTTGTGTTGTTCCTCTGTTCCTGTGTGCATGGGGCACAATAACCTTTGTCCACTCGCCCATGGAGCACAACTTCTTCCTCCGAAATCCTCAGGTTTTTATCAGTCCGTATCAGCCTCTCCTCCTTGTGTTTGGCCAAATTTGACCAGCTTCCGCTCCTCCTTGTTGGCAGCCCTCTCAGCAAGGCCACTTCGGATCTCACCGTCCAACACACGAAGCTCGCCTACCACCAAGCACCTCCCCCCACCTCGGCAGCCAGCTCCATCGCGACCATGACGAGCGAGGTGAGGGTCGCGTACCAGGGCATGCCCGGCGCGTACTCGGAGAAGGCGACGCGGCAGCTGCTCGGCGCCTCGGCGCGCGTGGCGGCCGTGGGCTTTCCGAGCTTTGAGGAGGCGTTCCAAGCGGTGGCCAACGACGACGCGCTCTTCGCCGTGCTGCCGATCGAGAACTCTCTCGGCGGCTCGATCCACGCTAACTACGACCTGCTGCTCAAGTACGGGCTGCACATCGTGGCCGAGTACGACCTGCGCGTCGAGCACTCGCTGCTCGCGCTCCCCGGCGTGCGCAAGGAGGACATCAAGACCGTGATCAGCCACCCGCAGGCGCTCGCGCAGTGCACGCACACGATCGCGCAGATGGGCGCCGTGGCGCGCGCCGAGTACGACACCGCGGGCAGCGCCAAGATGCTCGCGGACAACCAGTGGCGCGACACGGCCGCGGTCGCGAGCGACCTCGCCGCCGAGTACTACGGGCTGCAGGTGCTCGAGCGCAATGTCGAGGACGACGCGAGCAACTTCACGCGCTTCCTGCTGCTCTCGAAGAAAGAGGATCTGTCGCTGGACGCGAGCGCCGGCTCGGAGTTCAAGACGTCGCTCGTGTTCTCGTTCCTCGACAGCAACGAGAAGGGGCAGCTCTACAAGGCGCTGTCGGCCTTCTCGCTGCGCGACATTGACCTAGCGAAGATCGAGAGCCGTCCGTGGGGGTTCTCGGCCGCGCAGCAGCTCGCCGAGAGCGTCCCGGACTCGCCCGACTTCTCGGTCGCAGTGGCGACGCGCGACGACGACCGGCGCAAGTACAAGTACCTCTTCTACGTCGACATCATCGGGCATCAGACGGACGCGAACATCGGCAACGCGCTGCGCCACGTGCGTGAGCTCTGCAAGTTCGTGCGCGTGCTCGGTTCATACCCGACGAAGGGCAAGCTGCTCGGCGACGCGCGCCGCGCGCTCGAGGCCGTCGGCGCGTTCTCGGCGCTCTCGGGGCCCCCGCTCTCGCCCGCGGGCGCGCCGCAGGCGCCGCCCCGCCAGCGGCTCACGATCGGCATCTACGGCTTTGGAAACTTTGGGCAGTTCCTGGCCAAGACCATGGCCAAGTTCCACCACGTGCGCGCGACGTCGCGCACCGACTACTCGGCCGAGGCCGCGCGACTCGGCTGCGTCTACTTCTCCGCCGCGACGCAGCTCGAGCAGTTCTTCGACGGGCTCGACATTGTCGTGCTCAGCGTGAGCATCCTGTCGTTCGAGGCGGTGGTCAAGAGCCTCCCGGCGCGCCTGCTCGAGCGCCTCGTGGTCGTCGACGTGCTGTCGGTCAAGACGCACCCGAAGCAGATCCTGCTCCGGGAGCTCCCAGCGAGCAGCTCCGTGTTGTGCACGCACCCGATGTTCGGGCCCGAGAGCGGCAAGTACTCGTGGCGCGGGCTGCCGATGATGTTCGAGCAGGTGCGCGTGCGCTCGAGCGAGCACGCGCAGCACATTGCGGGCTTCCTGCGGATCTTCGAGGACGAGCTCTGCCGCATGCTCGAGCTCTCGTGCGAGGCCCACGACGAGTTCGCGGCGAGCAGCCAGTTCCTCACGCACCTCACGGGCCGCGTGCTCAGCGCGCAGGGCATGAAGAACACGCCGATCGACACGCGCGGCTTCAAGAACCTCGTGCGGCTCGTCGAGGACACGTGCAAGGACAGCTTCGACCTCTTCCAGGGCCTCTACGAGCTCAACCCGAACTCGGAGCAGCAGATCCAGAAGTTCCAGGATGCGCTCACCGAGGTCGCGCATCTGCTCAAGCAGAAGGCGACCAAGCCCGCGGCCGGCGGCGAGAGCATGGCGGACAAGTACCCGCTCAACCCGCTGCTGAGCAAGGTGACGTCGTCCAAGACCGTCGTGATCCACGGCATCACCAAGCAGCTCGAAGCCGAGGGCACGCAGGTGTGGTCGCTGTGCGTGGGCGAGCCGGACTTCCCGCCAGAGGCGCGCGTGCTGGCGGCCGGCGCGCGCGCGATGACCGAGGGCAAGGTCAAGTACACGGACGTGAAGGGCACGAGCGAGCTGCGCGTGCTCATCAGCCAATACTTGGAGCGCTGCAAGGGCGTCCGGTACAACCCGCAGACCGAGATCCTCGTCTCGAACGGCGCCAAGCAGTCGGTCTACCAGGCGCTACTCGCGATCTGCAAGCCCGGCGAGAAGGTGGTCATCCCGTCGCCGTTCTGGGTGAGCTACCCGGCGATCATCAAGCTCGTGGACGCCGAGCCCGTCGTCTTCCGCACGAAGATCGAGGAGAACTACTTGATCGACCCGGTCGCGCTCGAGGCCTTCCTGGCCGCGACCCCGGGCGTCAAGGCGATAATCCTGTGCAACCCGAGCAACCCGTCGGGCACGCTGCACCTGCCCGGGCGGCTTGAGGAGATCGCGGCGGTGCTGCGCCAGCCGCGGTTCCGCCACATTCTCGTGATCTCGGACGAGATCTACGAGCAGCTCGTGTACCAGGACGCGGACGCCGGGCCGACGCGGTCGCACCAGTGCTTCGCGTCGCTGCCGGGCATGTACGAGCGCACGCTCGTGGTGAACGGCTTCTCCAAGTCGTACGCGATGCCGGGGCTGCGCGTCGGGTACCTCGCGGCGCCCGCGTACTTTGTGCAGCAGTGCACGAAGCTCCAGGGCCAGTTCACGTCGTGCGCGAGCTCGGCGGGCCAACTCGCAGCGACTGCCGCAATGGAGCTCGAGATGGAGTGCGTGGACGCCGGGAAGCACCGGATCAGCGGCGTGCTCGAGATCATGGACGCCAAGCGCCGCTTCGTCGTCGAACGGCTGCGCGCGATCCCGAGTCTGCGCTTCGCGTACCCGACGTCGGCGTTCTACGTCTTCCTCGACCTCGCAGCGTACTTTGAAGGCAAGACGGTGTTCACGGCCGAGCGCAAGCCGCTCCAGAACGTCGACGACTACGCCGAGTACCTGCTGCTGCAGTACCACGTGGCGCTCGTGCCCGGCTCGGCGTTCGGCGAAGACTTTGGCATGCGGATCTCGTACGCAAGCTCGATGGAGACGCTCGAGCACGCGATGGACGGGCTCGAGGCGTCGCTTCAGTCACTCACGTTCGCGTAGCGCGCCAGAGTGTGTAAGAGAGAGAGAGAGAGAGAGAGAGAGAGAGAGCGCACGTTGCTGGACGCGACATGCTGCGCCTGCAGTCGGTGGTCGTGTAGCCGACAGCTCTCATGTGCATGAATGGGAGCCCAGTGCTTGGAAGCACACGTCGTGTGTGTGTGTGTGTGTGTGTGCGTGTGTGTGTGTGTTGGTTGCTGTTGTGGGTGTCGTGGACTGTGCTCAGACGCCGCGATGGCAGGCGACGAGACTGCACGTAGCGAAGAAATAGAGCGGCAGCACGAGGTTGTCGATCTGCGACGTGCACGTTTCCAGGATGCTTGTGAGCGCAACCGCCGCCACGAAGAGCGCGAGCTTCAGACACAGATAGACACACACGACGGGTGCTGTGGTGTAAGTCCAGAGAGTAGCGCGACAAGAGGGGCGACAGCCGGTGACACCAGAGCCTATCTACGCACCTGCCCGAAGCGTCCGTGGACCAGGAACTCGACGTGGAAGTCGTGGAAGCAGAGCGACGCGAGCGCCATGGACACGATCACCGCGAGCGCGCCTTCAAGCGTCTTCGATCCGATCAGCCGCCGCCGCCCGTAGCTCGACCCCACGACAGCCCCCATCGCGTCGCCGACACCGAGCGCGAGGATCCCGGCGTTCGCAGTCAGCGCGCTCGCGGGCGAGTTGGGGCCGGCCGCCGGACCCGACGGCAGCGAGAGCCACAGCGGCAGCGCGCAGCCCAGCAGCAGGTACGAGTGCGTGAGCACGGCGCGGCCAGCGTCGCGACGGTCGATGAACGTCTTCATGAATGCCGCGATGTGCCGCCCGGCCGGCGGCAGCGACAGCGCGCGGACGCACTCGACGAGGCAGAACACGCTCAGCGCGACGCCGTAGCTGAGCGCGAGCATCGGCGCGTCCGCAAAGTACGCCGGCACGAACATGAGCACGACGAGCGCGTGGAAGAGCTTGCGCGCGACGATCGTGCGGATCGCGAGCCGGTCGACGGCGAGCGCGAACAGCGGCACGAGCACCGCGAGGCACGCGACCCAGTACACGACGAGGCCCGCGCGCGACGCCCGGGAGCGCAGGAACGACACCAGCCACGCGAGCGGGTTCGCTGTCTCGAGCACGAGGCAGCTCCACGGGTACACGACGGCGCCGACGACGCCGAGGGACCGGAGCGCGAACGACGCGCACTGCGGCCCGCCGAGTGGCGGCGCGACGATCGATGGTGACCCGACGCCGTGCGTACGCAGCAGCGGCGCCAACGAGACGCACACCAGCAGCGACCCTGTCAGCCCGAGCTGCAGAGCCAGCACGTAGTCGTCTCGCTCGACTGCGTCGACACCCCACTGCTCCAAGCCCAGGAGGCGAGCGCCGGCTGCAACGCCCTTCGCTTGCAGGCGGCGCGCTGAGTACACGCCGAGGTCGAACGCGTTCATCGCGACGCCTTGCGCGACAAGCAGCGCCTCGCCGAGTGTGAACGACCGCGGAAGCGCGCGCACGCCGAACGACAACACCAGGCTGGCGAGGCATCGACACGCTGCTGTGACGACAGCGTGCGACGGCCCACCCGCCAACGCCACGGCGTGTTCCAGCGCCGGCAGCAGCGCACAATCGACGGCGAGCGCGACGGCGAACGACGGTGAGCGCAGGAGAACCAGACGAACGAAGGCGCTGATCCCGATCGTCACACTCGTCCACGCGTAAAAGAACGTAAAGCCTGCGTGCAGTGGCACCGCCACTGTACGTTCAGCGCGTCGCGACAGCACCCGCATCGCGACTAAGTGGCGCAAACACGCACCCGAAAACGACTCGTGATGGTAAAGGTCCATGGCGAGGCGACTGAGCAGCACGAGTGGCACGAGCGTGCAGCCGACGACGAGTCCGACGTCACGCTCGCGTCTGACGCGTCGAAAAAGAACGCGCTCCATCAGTTCCTCCCTGAGATCGTCCCCGCGCGCACGTCCTGTGTTCGCGTCTCACCTGAACGCGCTGCGAAGCTGCACAGGCAAGTGCTGTGGAGCCACGAGGGCCACAAAAAATGACGCTGCGAACAGCAACCCGAGCGTTCCGAGCAGCACGCGGACACCTCTCTGCTGCTCCAATGAGATCCGCTCATCTGCTTCTGACAATAGCCGCGCCGCCCAGGTGATGGCGAGCGCCAGCGCACCAGCTTCGACGCTCAGAGCCACGCGGATCTCGCGCTCATGCTTTGACATGGTTGCCTTCTATTCGAAGTTAGTTGCGATGTCAGATATGGCGAATCCGGGGGAGTATTGTCCTATAGTGTAGTAGTACAATACGCAGATGCCGGAAATGGTGCTGCGCGTGCCGGCGATGGTGTACGTGGGCGACTGCGGTGGCTCCACAGTGAATGATTTCCGGTAGAGCTCGATGCGTCACACAACCAGACTGCGGCCTTTATTGCTAACCACGCCGTCGCCGCACTCGAGCTTTTAGACAGCGGAGTCTCGCGCGCTTCTCTTGACGCTTGAGCTTCTTTGTGCAAGCTGTGGACTGAGCCACATTGATTGTTGTTCATATGCATGCCTCTCACTGCTCTCTCACGAAGGCACCTGTCCTGTGTCTCTCACGGATCTCACTGTTGCCGCGTGAGCTGCGGGATCGATGCTATGATGAGCTGCGGTCTGCGCTTTGCGTGAGTTGTGGGACTCCTCGCGGGGACAGAGAGAGAGGTGATGTGGCGACCAGTGGACAAATCCCCCAGCAGCCTTGCATCAGGAGATCAAGTTCATGGAGGAGAAGAGCAGCGCGCTGCCCCGGCACGCGTGCGCAAGGCGCCGAACAAAGCCGAGTGCTGTGAGGCTGCGGCGGCACGGTGCTGCCGGCCGCGGTGCTGGCGCAGGCGAGTGCGGAGGCCATCAGCGACGCGTATGAGGAGCGTGGTCGTCTGATCAACGAGAGGGTTCACGTGATACGCACGAGCCTGTAGGTTTCGTCGCGGCAGACGACGGCGCTCAGTCGTGCGAACGTGGGGCGTTGGCAGCTTCGGCGACAGTGGTGAACTAGGCCAAGATATCACCGGAGATTGACACGCACTTCGCTTGATTGAGTTCGTACGCGCCCAAGCCACAGTCTCGCAGCATTACAGTAGAGACAACAATGAACCACTGCACTGTACTTGATCTCCACTGAGGTGTCTCTCTCGCGCCCGCCCCTTGCGCGAGCACCGCGTATCACCGCACCGCTCTCTGCTACTCTACCAATGCTACATAAATACTTGGGGTCTCGCCGCTGCAGCTTCGCTGGGGCGATCAGCTCACAGAGCAGTCTGCGGCGCATGGCGCGCGAGCAGTCAGGGTGCCCCAATCGCCCATCTGGCACTTGCGGATGCCGCCGTGCACGTCGCACCGACCAGTGCGCTCCTGCCCGTGCTCGTACCCGGGAAACTCGCAGCGCTTGCCACCGCCGTTTGCGTGGCAGTAGCCCCCGCCCAAGCACACGAGGCAGAAAGCAGAGAGTTTCTCTCGTGAGCCAAGCATATATGGCCAGCAGAGAGCTCGTTGCTCGCCCCAACCAGAAGATCAGCGCAGCCGCAGCTCGTGAGTAGTTCCGAGACCGTCACTCGCTGCTGCCGTGCGCTCAGCGAATGCCGAAGCGCGAAGAGAGCTCGACGCTTTGCTGTCGCCACCAGTACACTACAGTCGCAGTCCGTAAGCAGGTGCTAGCTCGTCGCTCACAGTTGCCGTATGTACAACACAGCTGCAGCTCGTGGTCTGCAGAGGGTCTCGTTGGCGCTGCGGCAATCTTGTCGATCGCAGCTTCTGAGCACTCGTCTCACCTGCTGCAAATTTAACGTAAGTGAAAAGGAGAGAGCACATCCCAGTCGCCGCAAGATTAGCGAACACCATACTTCGTTTTGACGAGCGGGCTCAACGCAGCTGACTCAATGTGAACTTGCATATCGTGTCAAAGCCGCAGGAGTGACAGCAAATACTGTGCCTGAATCAGTCCATATTCGTGCAGCGGAGTGCTTGTGCGCGTGGCGACGAGCGCCCGCGTCTGAACATCAAGAAAACAAAGCGTGTCAAGCCTCGAATGAGCACGAATCGGAGGCTCCGTCGTGTTCGTGGCGCAGGAAGACTTGGTCGGGCGCCGCGGCACCAAGCGCGCTCAGCATCGCCACGTCAACACCGCACGTACCAACTGCA
>SMMQ01003440.1:2697-12844 GCA_008271595.1 [Pythium] brassicae (nom. inval.) | reverse complement strand
GCAAGTACATTGAAAAGGACGCGGCGCTCGCGCGGCGCTTCCAGTCCGTGCTCGTGCCGGAGCCGAGCGTCGAGGACACGGTCACGATCCTGCGCCTGCTGTTCACACACCACTGCCGAGCTCGGGTGGTGCCTCGTGGCCCCGCGTGGCTATTCTCGTTCCCAGTGTTCGCGTGTGGGCGTGACAATGTACGTTTTATTTGCTACCAATTAGTGAAGAGCGTGAAGAGCGAGCATGAGCCGCCGCCGCCGCGCGAGCGGAGTGCTGCCGACGACGGGGAACCTGCAGCCGGAGCCGCCTACTTCTTCGCAACCCTCGAGCGTACGGCCCCGCCCGAGCGCTGGGGCGCGCCGCCGCTTCGACAAGATCACGTCCTTGGTGCGCTTTGCCACGGCCGTCGCCCCAGAAGAAGCCGCTCTGCGAGGTTCGAGTTTCGAGTTTCGAGGTCCGAGTCCGCCGGCGATCAGCGAAGGGCTCGAAGACCCGACCGTCAGCGACTCGAGCGACTCGAGCGACTCGGCGCCAGAAGAGTCCGACTCGGAGGACGCGTCACGGGCGAGGACGCCGACGCACCAGCAACAGCAGCACAAGTGGCAGGAGCAGCAGCAGCAGCTTCAGCCGACCGAGTCGCCATTGAAAAGCGGACGCCTCAACGCGTTGTTGGCGCGCTCGGCCGTGTCTCAGCGCAGGAGGAGCGAGCGCGCGCCGCACGAGGCGTCCGTGCGAGACGGGGACCGAGCGGCGGACGACGACGAAGTGCGCGCTGCCAGCGCTGCGCACACGCCGCCGTCTCATCCTCGTGACCCGTGGTCGTCGGTGCTGTGGCGCATGGCCAAAAAGGCCGGCGCGTCTTCTTCCTCTCCTTCCCAGCACCAGTTGTCGACGCCGCCGTCTGCGTCTGCGTCCAGCAACAACGCGCGCCTCTCGCTCGCGCGCGTGCTCAAGAGCCGCGGCGTGAAGAACCTCGTCCAGCAGGCAGCCGCCGCGTCGGCGTTGGCGTCGGCGTCGAGGCGGCGCGCCGGACCCTCAGACGCGCGCTCGGCGGTCATGGAGCACTGGGTCAAGACCGCGCGGCTGCGCAAGCAGACAGCGCTCGCCGACGAGAGTGAGCAGGACGGCGACAGGGACGAGGAGGACGACGACGCCGACGCCGACAACGACAACGACGACGACGACGAGGACGCGGCGCTCGGGATCGAGTCGGGCTTTGACGTGCGCGGGGCGTCGTCGGCCACGAGCCGGCAGCTGTACGGGCGCACGCTGCTGCTGGAGGAGTCGTGTCGGCGCGCGCTCGCGCAGCGCGGGGAGAACCGGTCGGCGGCGGACCTGCAGGCGCTCCGCGCGTGGCTCGCGCTCACAAAGCTCAAGATCACGACGAACCTCGAGCGCCTGCAGCCGGCGGAGCTCGACCTGCTCTGCCGGCGCATGACGCGCGTGGCATTCCACCCGCGCGAGGTCGTGTTTCGGCAGGGCGACGACGGCGACGCGCTCTACCTCGTGTTCGCGGGCGTCGTCGAGGTGCGCGTGGGCCAGCGCGTGGTCGGCGAGCACGTCGAGGTGACTGTGTGCGAGCTCGCCAAGGGCGACTACTTTGGCGAGCGCTCGCTGCTGAGCAACGCGGCGCGCGCGGCCACCGTCGTAGCCAAGACCGCCGTTGAGCTCGTGTGCATCGCGCGCGAGGACTACGACCTACTGCTCCGGACGGACCAGCTCGCGTTCCTCTCGCGCCTGCAGATGGCGAACGGCCTGGGCGCCGCCGGCGCCGGGTCCACGCCCGCGTCGTCTGCGTCTGCGTTGTCTGCGGCAACGGCGCAGCAGTCGCAGCGCGCGTACGTCCGCGTGCTGGCCAAGAAGAAAGGCGCGCGCACAAAGAGCGACGTGGAGATGCTCGGCGCGTACCTCGCGACGCTCAAGTTCTTCCGCGCGCTGCCCGCGACGTTCGTGCGCGAGCTCTGCGCGGTCGTGGACCTGCTCTCGCTGCCGCCGGGCGCGACCGTGTTCCGCGAGGGCGAGGTCGGCGACCTCTTCTACATCGTCTTCGCCGGCTCGGTCGACGTCGTCGTGGGCTCGCGCGACGGCCGCGGCAAGGCGCAGCAGACCAAGCTCATCAACCTTACCGAAGGCGCGCACTTTGGTGAGCTCGCGCTCATGAAGGGCCACGGCATCCGCAGCGCGACCGTCGTGACGCGCGAGGCGAGCCAGCTGCTCGTGATCTGCGAGCGGGACTATAACGCCACGCTGCGCCGCATGCAAAAGGAGGACCTCGCGAAGCGCGTGGGCGTGCTCGACCAGATCCCGGTCTTCCAGACCCCGGCCTGGACCGGCGAGCTGCTTAAGGAGATGTCGTACGTGCTCGCGGAGCGCAAGCTCCACGCCGGCGCCGTGCTCTTCGCGCAAGGCGACAAAGCGCTCCAGCTCTTCTTCGTCGTGCGCGGCGAGCTCGTGGCAACCAAGGACATCGTGGACCTGGCCACGCGCGAGCGCCAGACCGTGCTCGTCGAGCGCATCGGCCGTTTCCGCGTCGTGGGCGACGACGCGTACGCTGCTAACGTGGTCCCATCACAATGTGGTCTGTCGTGAGCCGAGCTAACTGCTGGGCGACGCTCGCTCGCCGCCGTGTGTGTGTGTGTCTGGTGCTTGGCTGTGGGACTGCAGCGCGTCCGGGGCGACGTTCAACGAGGTCCTGTTCCGCGAAGTGACCGTGACAGCGAGCACGCCCGTCGAGGTGCTCGTGCTCTCCAAATACGACGTCTTCCACCGCCTGTCGCGCGCCGCGAGGGAGGCGCTGCGCGCAGCCGCGCACGCGCCCACAGAGAGCATCGTGTACCTCGACCGGCTCCGCAAGACGGACACGTGGGGCGACTACAAGCAGCGCGTGCTGCGTGAGCACACGAACCACGAGCGCCTCGCCAAGATTCTCCCGCCGCAGCGTCCGCTGGACGCTGCGCCTCAGCAAGCAGTAGGGAAGATTCGCACCCCGAGAGCGACGACACGTCGGCAGACAGAGGCGCAAGGTGCCACATCTCAGCCGACACCAAAGACGACGCCATCGCTCCAGTCCAATGTGCTTGTGGACGCGAACGAGTTCCTCCTGCTGCCGCCGGTCGACAGCGGAGCCCGCACGCCGCTTTCGACGCGCACGATCGGCCACTTTGTCTCGACGTTCAACGCGGACGCGCCGCCGAGCTCCGCGCGCCAGCATCAGCTCGCAGACGTTCTAACTGCGGAGCACCGTCGAGCGGTGCGCACGCTGAACGAGGGCAACCCTCTGGCGTACTTTGATCTCCACGCTGTCAAGCGCCAGGAGAAGAGGCACAATGCCGAGTCGCGGGGCCGCGCAGTGAGCACGCGACGCACGCTGCTGATCAACGTCGCGGGGCTCGCGGGCGGAGCGCATGGAGCGCCGACAGCGGTCGAGTCGTCCCCTCTACCTACGCTGAACGCACTGTCGTCCGCCGTCGAGTCGCTGTCGGAGCTGCCGGCGCGGACGACACTCACGAACACGGTCGCGACGAACGTGATGAACCAGCTTGGGCTCACGAACTTTGTGTTCTCGCGGCCAGCGCAGCTCAGTGCGAGCAAAGGCGGCGTCCACTGCAAGAGCAGCGGCGCCGAGTCGACACCGAGCTCGAGGAAGGTGTCCGCGATGCTGAGGGTGGAGGCCGAGCATCTCTGCGACGGGGACTTTGTTGTTGTGCGCGTCACGACACCCGACGACGAGTCCGAGCGCTCGGACCCGAGTGCAAGTACGCTGTTGTTGCGCACGCTTCGGTCGCCAGTCGTGTGCATCCTCGCAGCCGCAGCTTCGCTCGCGCAGGCGAGGGAGGTCGCGCAGCGCGAGCAAACGAAAGACGCGCTCCAAGCGGCCACGCGCGATCGACAGAGCTGCAGCGGGGAGCCGAGCGACGTGAGCGTCGAGACGACGGCGTTGGATGCAGCGACGTTCTACTTGCTGCCCAAGCGCAAGTTTGCGGTGCTGCCGCGCACGACCCGACCGCGAGCGGTGGAGGAGCAGCTCCAAGCGGAGCTCTGGGAGCGCTTCGCTAGAGCCCCGACAGCACTGAGTAGCACCAGCGGGAGCACCAGTGCGAGCTCGAGCGCGCAAAATCCGCATGGCCGACGACCGAGCATCGCGGTGTCGGCGGGCAGCAGCGGCTTCCCAGAGCGTAGCGTCTCCACGGCTCCAGCGGCGCTCACGACGACCCCCAGAGCCGCGGTGCTCGAGTCGCCCCCGCACTTCGCTTCGTTCCAGAAGATCGTGCCCACGATGACCGAGCTGCACGAGATCACGAGCGCACAACAACAACAGGCGGCTGCAACTCACACTTACGAGGAGCCGTCGTCTGGAGACCGCAAACCGCCGGCGCCGGAGCCTAAGCCGGAGCCCGAGCCTGCAGCGCCTCGGCTCTTCGCGGTCGTGAGCGTGATCCTGTCCAAACAGGAGATCGCGAACTCGGTGTGCGACGAGCCGTTCCTTTGCGTGCACGGGCTCTTCCCGTCCGAGGCGCTGGCTACGGACGCCGCGCTGCACGTCGCGGGACCGCTCTTTCGCAACGCGCTGCTTTGCGTCGTGCCCGTCGGCGAGCACCTGCACCTCGAAGACGCGTACGAGTGGTGCGTTCAGATTGAGACCGACCGGCGCGAGAAGCGCGGCAGCTCTGCACAGTCCGTCGTGCTCTCGCCGAACCGCACGAAAGCGCTTGCTGCGCAGTCGTCACGGCTCGGCTGCACGAACGCCAAGGCCGGCGGCATAGGCAGCGCCGCTACCAGCAGCAACAGCCTGCAGGCAGCGGGACGGGACAACATTGCAGGGCCCGTGTCGCCAGCTCGAGCTCCGGACTGGCAGATCGAGCGCGAGAAAGCGCACCGGCTGCACCAGTTCATCTGCTCGCGCTTGAGCCACAAGGCCACCGTGGGAGACAAGGAGCGGCAGGAGCAGCAGGAGGCGTCCGGGTTCACCCCCACGCCGCTGCTCACGCTCGAAGACAAGCTCTCGACGCTGCACGAGTACCTTGAGAGCTCGAATGCGGCCGCACTCGCTGGCGCTCGTGGTGGCGCTGGAGTCTCGGGGCTCGGCAAGTTTCGACACGTGAAGCGGTTCGGCTCGATCATGCGGGCTCGCATTGGCTCGACACTCGCGACGAGCGGTCTCTCGCCCAATCTTCTCACCACCAACGGCTCTAACAACGGCAGCGTGGCGCCAGCGTCGTCCACGTCTCCAGTCGCTGCCGCACCACCGAGCTAGACGTGGTCGGACCACTGTTTGGAGATACAGTATCAGTTCCCATGCATTGGCAGGACAGTTGGTTGTGATGGAGAACTCCAGCTTCGTTGATTGGAAGCGACGTCGTGGTGGCTCAGTCACCAGCGACTCTGGCACTCGTCGGGTGACCTGGGGGGGGGGAAGCGGCTTGGGCGTCCTTGACACAGTCCCCGACGAAAAGCATCATGTCATTCGAGACGTTCGAAGTCATGGACCTGTCGAGGTGGGTTGCTGTACTAGTACGAGGCAGAGCCGGTAGCGTGGCGCGTGGTGGTGATGCCCACACCGCCGTGACGACACTGTTGATGCTCATGATGTGATGGCGTTGCGTGTGTTTTATACAGCTTACATTCTCTGTGGTATACCGATCTTGTGTAAGCTCAGAACTGGGGATACGACCGTTGAAAAAACACAGGGTCAGTTTTGTAATTCTCCCGCATTTTTCTGTGATTATCCTTCCCACTCGTGCGACATTCGCGCAACCTTCCTCCAGCTGTCGCAGAGGCGGGCGGCCCGTTTTGCAAGCCAGTTAGTTACGCCCAAAAGCTCAATAAGCAACACACACGAGAGCACGCTCGCTGCAGGTGAGAGTGATGTGTCCATGGACGCCGTCCCTATACGACGCAGCGTCGATGCAGGGGCCCCAGGCTCACCCCCCCTCTCTTCTCTCTCCCCCCACAGGGCGTCTCGTCGGTTGCAAGTTTCCCCGCCCCGCTCGGTGGTCTAAAAGCGGCTCATCATGGACGCGGACAGCGGCGGCGGCGGCTCGCAGAGCTACCACTCGCTGCACACGTCGCGCGCAGACGCCATGAAGCCCGACGACCTCAGCGGCCCGCAGCCTCAGCCGCAGCCGCTCACGGCCACCGCGCCGCTCACGGGCGGCAGCGACGCCAGCGTCCCCGACTACCGCGTCATCCCGCTGCCAAAGCCGCTGCCGTCGCAGGCCACACGCCCCGCGGACGCAGCGGCCGCCGCCGCATTCTGCTCGAACGTCGTGATCACGTCCAAGTACACGGCCTGGAACTTTCTGCCGCTCTTCCTCGTCGAGTCGTTCCGCAAGCTCGCGAACGCGTACTTTTTGCTCGTCTCGGTGCTCCAGATGGTGCCGACGATCACCAACACGGGCGGCCTGCCGTCGAACCTGCCGGTGCTGCTCTTCATCCTCGCGGTCGACGGCGTGCTCGCAGTCATTGAGGACCGCCGGCGCCACCGCGCCGACAACGAGGCGAACTCGGCGCAGTGCCACGTCGTCACGGCGAGCTTCACGGGCGGCCCCGAGGCCGTCGCCGCCGCGCGCCTGCAGCCGACGCCGACAGGGGACGACCCGGCCGTCGCGGTCGTCCAGTGGGCGGACCTCACGGTCGGTACGGTCGTGAAGCTGCGCAACCGCGAGACCGCGCCCGCGGACCTGCTCATCCTCGCCGTGGCCGAGGCGGACCCGAGCGACCCGAACGGCATCTGCTACGTCGAGACCAAGTCGCTGGACGGCGAGACGAACCTGAAGCTGCGCCAGGCGTGCGACCTCACGCTGCACGCGCTCACGGCCGAGCACGTGCTCGCACTCGAGGGCGTCGTGCGCTGCGAGAACCCCAACAAAGTCATTGGCCGCTTTGACGGCACGCTCACGCTCAGTGCGCAGAGCGCGCGGCCGCCCAAGCACGCGCACCGGCACCACCACCACGCGCCGCCCAGTGACAGCAGCAGCGCGACGGTGCAGATGCCCGTGTCGATCAAGAACGTGCTGCTGCGCGGCTGCCAGCTGCGCAACACGGACTACATCTTTGGGCTCGTGCTCAACACGGGACCGGACACCAAGATCATGCAGAGCTCGGTGGCAGCGCGGCCCAAGTGGAGCTCGATCAACGAGACGGTGAACCGGATGATCATCGGGCTCTTCGTGTTCCTCTGCGCGCTCTGCGCCGCAGCAGCCACAGCGCATCTTGTGTGGATGTACCGGAACAAGTCGGACGCGGAGTACCTGGGCGCGAACCGGAGCTACGCGACGCAGTGGTTCGTCTCGTTCGGCTCGTACTTCCTGCTCATGTACCAGCTCATCCCCGTGTCGCTCTACGTCACGATCTCGATGGTCATGTTCATCCAGGCGATCTTCATGACGTGGGACCTCGACGTGTACTACGCCGAGCTCGACGTGCGCATGATCGTGCGCTCAATGGGGCTGAACGAAGAGCTCGGGCAGATCTCGTACGTGTTCAGCGACAAGACCGGCACGCTCACGTGCAATGTCATGGAGTTCCGCAAGTGCTCGATCAATGGCGTCTCGTACGGCACCGGCACGACGGAGATTGGGCGCGCCGCGCTCCGGCGGAAGGGCGTCGTGGTGCCCGACGAGGTGTCTCCGGGGCCCGGCGCGCGCGCGGCAAAGGTCCCGTACGTGAACTTTGAGGACGCGCGGCTGCTGCACGCGCTCAAGAAGGATGACCGAGGAGGAAACAGCAGCAGCGCAGAGGCGGACTTCTTTCTGCACCTGAGCTTGTGCCAGACTGTGATCCCCGAGGTTGTCGACGGCAGCGCCGAAGTGCGCTTCTCGGCGTCGTCGCCGGACGAGCAGGCGCTCGTGTCGGGCGCCAAGTTCTTTGGGCTGAGCTTCGAGTCGCGCGGGCTCGGCGTCGCGCGCATCCGCGTGTTCAACAAGGGCCTGATGCGCAACAAGAGCGCCGAGTCGGAGCTCCAGGAGTTTAAGATCCTCGACGTGCTCGAGTTCACGAGCGACCGGAAGCGCATGTCGGTCGTCGCGCAGTACCCGAACGGCGAGTACTGGGTGCTCACAAAGGGCGCCGACAACATGATCTACCCGCTGCTCTCGAAGACGCTCAACAGCGCGGACGTGCTCAAGGACACGATGCGGCACCTCGAGGCGTTCGGCGACGACGGGCTGCGCACGCTCACGATCGCGCGCCGCCGCGTGGACGAGAAGGAGTACGTGGCGTGGAGCCAGCGGTTCAAGGACGCGAACGCGTCGCTTGAGGAGATTGAGAAGCGCAAGACGGGGCTCCCGAACCGCATCGACGAGCTCATGTGCGAGCTCGAGAAGGACCTCGTGCTGCTCGGCGCGACCGCGATCGAGGACAAGCTCCAGGCCCACGTGCCGCGCGCGATCGCGAACCTCATGACCGCGGGCATGAAGGTCTGGATGCTCACGGGCGACAAGCAGGAGACCGCGATCAACATTGCGTACGCGTGCCAGCTCATGGACAACGACATGAAGCAGATCGTGCTCAACTGCGAGCTCTTCCCGACCCCCGACGCGATCTACGCGCACCTCGCGGACGCGAACGCGAGCAACAGCGGCGGCAACAGCGGCACGCGCCAGGCTGTCGTGATCGACGGCGAGTGCCTCGAGCTGACGCTCGAGGACCCGCGGTGCCGCGCCGCGTTCCTGCAGCTCGCGATGCGCTGTGAGGGCGTCGTGTGCTGCCGCGTGTCGCCGAGCCAGAAAGCCGAGGTCGTGTCGCTCGTGCGCGCGACGAACCCCAAGGCGCGCACACTCGCGATCGGCGACGGCGCGAACGACGTGGCGATGATCCAGCGCGCGCACGTGGGCGTCGGCATCTGCGGCATGGAGGGCATGCAGGCCGTCAACTCGTCGGACTATGCGATCGGGCAGTTCTACTTTCTCGAGAAGCTCCTGCTGCACCATGGGCGGCTCAACTACAAGCGCATGTCGATCCTCGTCGGCTACATGTTTTACAAGAACATCGTGATGGTGCTCGCGCAGTACTGGTACATGGTCACGACGAGCGCGTCGGGCCAGAAGTTCTACAGCGAGGTGGCGTTCCAGCTCTACAACATCGCGTACACGTCGCTGCCGATCATCGTGCTCGGCGTGTTCGATTACGACGTGCCGTGGCGCGTCGGGCGGCACTTCCCGCAGCTCTACCTCGTCGGCCCGCGCATGGAGCTGTTCAACAACTACACGTTCTTCAAGTGGGTCTGCAGCGCCGTGTTCGAGTCCTTCGTGATCTTCCTCTTTGTCGTCTTCGCGTTCAACGAGGACGAGTCGAACGCTGGGAGCGCGCCGATGGTGCAGTACGGGTTGCTCTCGTTCACGTGCGTCGTGCTCGTCGCGAACCTCAAGCTCGCGCTCCTGCAGATGTCGTGGAGCGTCTACGGCGCCGCGCTCTGGTTCCTCGGCGTGCTCTCGTACCTCCCAGCGACAGTCATCGTCTCGAGCGCGCTCGTGTCGCTCGCGCCGTCGGACTATGGCAGCTTCCAGAACACGCTCTACCAGGAGACGTACTGGCTCGTCGTCCCGCTCTGCTGCGTCGTCTGCCTCCTGCGCCACTTTGCGTGGACTGCGATCCAGCGCCGCTTCTACCCGCTCCCGTGGCAGATCGTGCAAGAGTACTTTGTGCTCGGCAACGGTGCGCTGCCCGTCGCGCACCGGGACGTCGAGGCCGGCGGCGCGCCCCCGATGCTCGCGGGGATCCAGGACGGCGACGACGCGGCCAACTACTTATCTGCTGCGTCCCCGAGCGCCACGCAGCGCGACCCCGAGGTGCGTCACTGGTGTCATGACTTTGTTGTCTGTTGTCTGTTGCCACTCACGGTGCTCTCATTGCGGTTCTCGGCAGCGCGTGTCGTCGTCGCAGCACCCGAAGCGCAAGCAGCGCATCTCGAGCTCGAGCGGCTTCGCGTACAGCTACGACCCGCAGACCGCGATGGCCGAGTCGTACATCTCGACCCACAGCCTCGCGTCCGCCACATCGGCGCTCAGCGACGCGGAGCACCGCGGCCGCTCCTCGCGCGAGGACTCGCGGTCGTCGGACTACAGCGACTCGGGCTCGACGAACGTCTCCGTGACGGACGGCGCGCAGACGTCGCGGTCAACGACCGGGCTCTTTGTGTGAGCGCTTTTGACTGGGA
>SMMQ01003439.1:22864-37526 GCA_008271595.1 [Pythium] brassicae (nom. inval.) | reverse complement strand
TCGAAGATTTGGTCGATCATTTCATTTCTTTCACCGTCTGCCTGCCTTCGACGCCATGACGCTGGATCCCGCCATCGTGCTCCGCGAGTACGAGCACCTGCTGGTGCACAGCGAGCGCTTCGCATTGGCTGACGCCGTGCGCGCTGTGCATGAGAGCGAGCACGTGCTGACGGCCGTGCAGATGCTGGCGGAGGTGCTCATCGAGCCACCGCCGTCGTCCTCCTCGACAACAGTCGGCAGCAGTGGCATTGGTAGTGTTGCCAGCAGCAGCGTCGGCAGAGCAGCACCCACCGCGCGCGGAAGCAAGCGACTATCGCTGCGTGACGTCACTGACGGCATCGCGCGCCGCGCCGCGACTGCCGAGGCGCTCGTACCGACCTTCCTGGGCCCCAGCGTGCGTACAATACGCTATTCGCTGCGTGCCAAGCAGCGGTGGTTGGAGGGCTCGTGTGTGCTGCGGATCACAGCCGAGTTGACAATCGCGGCGAGTGCGCAGGAGCTTCTCATGTTCGCCAAAGCGCTGCGCGAGCTCGTGCGCACGCCCGAGATTGAGGCGTTTTGGGGTCTGGAGCTGGACGCGCACGAGCGCGACACGCTGGACGTGCTCGTGCGCGTGTTGCGCAGACTCGAGCAATGCCTCGAGGCGCTGCATGCGGCAACCGCGACCACCGCTGAGGTTTCCAATCATATTGCCGGCAAGCGCGACGTAAGTCGCGAGGATTCTGCTACACGGAGATGCGCAGTCCGCGACTTTGGTGTCGTGGTGGTCGCAAGACTGACTGACACTGTGCGTGTCTGTAATTCGCAACCTGCCGACCGAGCGGACTCGCAGCACCTGATCAGGCTGCTGGACGACGCCGCCGAGATCGTTGCCAACTCGCACTCGCAGCGCCTGCTCCAGTACCAGCAGCAGATCGACGCGAGCATCGAGAGTTACCGGACTGCACTCCAAGGTGGGAGGGAGGCGAGTGGGCAGTGCGTTTGGGTCGGCGGGCTCTCGCTCCAGTGCTCCTGCGCTCATGCGTGGGCATCGTGTTTTGACTGCTGGTTCTCTGCTGCTGCGAGCCAGCGCAACCGCTCTGCGACGCCAAGCAGCTCGAGTTTGCCGCCAAGTCGATCGAGACGTCGGTGGCGATGATGCTGCTGCCGCACTTTGAGATCTGCCGCACGATCACGACCGCGTGCGTCGCCGCCGCGTTCTTTGTTAGCGAGGGCGAGTGTCCTGGCGTCCTGGCGTCCGCCTCACGCTGCGCGTGCTGCGTCCTCTGTCTGCTTGCGGCGCTGTGGAAGGAGCGCGCACGTCGAGGGGAACGCGGGCTTCACGAGCGCCGAGCGCAGCAAAGTGGCGCAGTTCGTGCAGACTGCGACGAGGCTCAAGGACCGCACCGCGGGCTTCGACAGGTGCGGCGTGCGCTGCGCTCTCTGTGCGCCAGTCCGGGATCCGTGGCGGTCTCATCCTCGTCGCCACACCGCAGCGTCCTGGGCGACGCGAGCGCGTTCATCGTCGATCTGAAGCTATTTGAGCGAGCAGCGAGAAATGTGGGTGGACGAGACCCGAGGCTGGTGTGTGTGCGAAAGAGAGAGAGAGAGAGAGAGGCACTCACCTCGCGTCGTACGACGCTGCGCTCTCGCTCTCGCTCTCGCTCTCGCTCTCGCTCTTGCTCTCGCTCTCGCTCTCGCTCTTGCTCGCCGCACAGGACGCCTTTTCCGTGTGCTCAAGCGCGCTCAAGCTCCAGTTCCGCGAACGTCTCGACGAGGAGCTCTTTCAGGCGTACGTGCAGGACTGGAAGGCCACGCAGCAGGCAGCGCAGGTGCGTGCTCGCTGGGTTTAGTTGTTGCGAGTCATCGCGCACTCGGTTCACCTCAGTGAGCCTGGTGTGTTGGCATCTTCTGGTGTGTGCGAGTAGACCGTGAAGCGCAGCGCCGAGTTCCGTGCAGCGACGGAGCGTCTTGAGGGCCTGAAGACGCAGATGCTGCATCTTCATCGCGCAGTTCAGAAGAGGTGGGTAGTCCAAAACGGAGAGTGTTTGCCGAGTCCTGGAGTTACGGTGGTGGCTGTTGCTCCCGCTGGGTGCCGCCAGGTGACGTGGTGGTTGTGCATCGACATCTGTAGCAAGCAGGTCGAATCGAGCGATGATCCGATGCGGACGCGCCTGAGCCACGAGGTGCGCTGCTTGCGTGCATTGCAGTCGCTCTCTGCGTTCTCCGAATCCTGAGCGACAAGCGGGCGTCTTCCACAGGTGAACTTGCTGTTCGCAGAGGAAGGAGGCGCGATCAACCTCATCGCCGGCCAGCTGCTCCCACCGTCAGCCTGAACAAAGTCCGGTTCATCATCTCGTCGCCTTCGCCGTCGCTGCTGCCGGCGCACCGCGCGGCGCGCGCGCGTCCTCCATGAGCGTCGCGATCGCGAGCGCAGCGCAGCTGCTCGTGGCCTCGAACTGCGCGAGCCAGCGGTTGCTGTAGCTGAGACATAGCCTCGCGAGGCGCTTGGCGTTCGCAGACGACACGCTTGCCGCCTCGAAGTCGCGCAAATGCAGCTGCTCGACTGCCAGGTTGTTGTAGCACACGGCCGCAAGACAGATCTTCTGCGCCGACGCGCCGTCGCCGCCCTCCTCAAGCTTGTTGCGCTCGATCAGCTCGAGGATGCTCGCCAGGTGCGCCATCGCGTCCTGGTGCTGGCGCTGGAACGAGAGCAGGCTCGCGAGGTGGAGGCGGCACTTGGCGAGGTGGGACCAGCTCGCCTGCTTGGCGTGGATCTCGTGCGCTTTGCGGACGTACTGCAGTCCGGCGTGCGGTTTGCGCTTGCGGTAGTAGTAGTGCGCATACGTGTCGTACAGGAACGCCAAGAGCTCGAGCCGTGTGAGGTCGTCCGCGAGAACAACGGAGTTGTGCACCAGCTGCTCGGCTTGCTGGATCAGCTGCAGCGCCGACGGGAACTTCTTGTAGTCGACGCAGCGGCTCGCGAACGCGTTGCACGTGACCACGAGCTGCTTCCAGAGCTTCGCCTCGAACGCGCCGACACCGCGCGCTCGCACGAGCGAGACGAGCAGCGACTCGAGCGTCGCGACACACTGCCCGAACTGCGACTTGGCCTCCATGCGCCGCACCTCTTCGCACAGGCGGTGCTCGCACATCGCGAGCAGCGACGCGGATCGCGCTTCATTCGAGAGCCCACCATCTTCGCCGTGCTGCGCTCGCAGCCCCGGAAAGCTTTGCGCCAGAGCGCACCACACAGCTTTGACCGCGCCGGTGCCAGCGAACCAGATTGGCTGTGGCACCTTCGGCATGTTGATCACGACTTTGCCGTCCTCGAGTCGTTGCGACGGCTCCCACGAGTAGTGAACGCTTGCGGTGGACCGCAGCTGCCGCGTTCGGCTCTCTGCGTCGCTCTTCGGGCGCAGAGCTGGAAGCGAGCACGAGGACACCATCGGCTGGATTCCGGTCGCCCGGACAACTCGGCGAGCTGTTGTGCTGGAGGTTCCCGTTCGAGGTCGGACGCTGCCAAGCGCGCCGTCCGCAGTGCTCTTCTGCCCGCCCTCTACTCCAAAACTGACAACGCCAGCTGCCTTTGCCTTGACAGACGTCGCGTAGATCGTGAGGATCTGTCGCGCCAGCTCGTTCTCCCACTCGTCCTCGTTCTCTGGGGACCGCTCCGGTGGCCGAAGTAAGTCGATGTCGCACCGAATCGCAGGCGGCGCGTCCTTTGCAGGGCTCTCAGTCTGGTGCTGCTCTTCGGCGTTCTGTCGAGCAGCAGAAGTTGGCCGAGAGGAGGAAACTTCGCTGTCGCTGGATTGCGGGACAACTTTAGGATCCCTCGCTGCAACCTCTGGAGCCTGGCGGCCTTCAGAGCGCTTGACTGGGTCGCCGTCTCCCGCCTGCGCTCGCGTGGCTGCACCCTCGGCGCTTGCGACCCGCATCTCGCGCATCCGCTCGACAAAGTTCCGCCCGCCTACTTCTCCCGTGTCGCGCGAACGCCCCGCGTCTTTCGTCTGGCGCAGCAGCGCTTTCGACTTCTCGAGGATCGCGAGGGTCTTCGAGTCGACTCTGCTACGGACGCTGTTAAACTCGGCGTCGATCGGAGCCACGGCCCGAACGTATGTGTCGTCTTCGTTGCTGTCGCTGCCGCGCGCGCTATCAGATGCCTTCGCTTTACGCGCTCTGGGAGCGGCGTCGGGTGGCTCCTTCCTGCGACGCCTCTCAGACTTGCGCGAACGCGCTGGCGGGATAAGAGGAGACTGCTGCACTGCGCGGGGCTGTCGATACGACCGGCTTTGGCCAGGCTGCGCACTGTGGTTCGCGTTCTCCTGACTGCTTTCCACCATAGCGACTCCTCGAGCACTGGTGTCGTCCTTGCATTCAACAGCCCTCGCTTCGGTGAGCGAGCCTTCCCGCCGAGCCACGATGACGATGGCTTTCCGATTCGTTTGGCTGCGCTCGACGCGGACGTGCTGCGAACTCCGCGATGAGGTCTCGCTGCGCAAGCTCGCGTTCGCGACAGGTACAAGCTGGACGTGCGGAAAGTCGAGTCCACTCTCGGCGAGCGAGTGCGTCACCAGCGAGTGGAGGTTCTGCTCAAGTCGATGCGCTGGAAATCTCGACGTCGACAGACCAGGTTTGACGCGACCATCGGGCGGTGGCAACATCACACCGGCGTCTCGGAGATTCTGCATCACCTGCTGCACGATGTCGTGTCGCTGCCGCTGCAGCAGAAGCTCGTTGTCCTCTTTTACTCGCTGCATCATGTCATCGCCACACATCGTCAGCGGCGCCTTCAGCGGCCATGTTCGGGCAGCACGGCGCACCATTAAGCTCACCTGGAGGATGCTCGAGACTTGGTCCGCAGAGAGCATCGGCGTGCTGGGCAGACAGACGACCACCACGGCGCGATCAGCGAAGCCGTCAGGTGTCCATCGAAGGTCATTTGCGCGCCGTACTCACTTCGTTCGCACCTCGTATCCCCACGCGCTTGTGACGCATACGCAGTTGAACTCACGACCTCTGACGCCTGCATGGCTGTCGTCCTCATCTGTGTGTGTGTCAGGGACGGCCGGCAAGAAGCACGCGCTTGAAGGAGCAAAGAGCGACGTTATTTCGAGCAGTCTGTGAGACACAAAGATCAAAGAAGGCTGAGAGACCGCAGCGGCGATCGACACCAAGTGAAACTGCTGGCGCATCATGAGCGGTGTGGCGCTACGCGAAGCGATCTGTGAGGGCGACCTCGGCGCGGTGCAGAATCTCGTTGAAGCGGAAGGCGTGAGCGTCAACTACGTCGACGTGGACGACGGCTGGCCGGTGCTTCTCTGGGCAGTGAAGGCGCGCCAGCCAGAGTGCCTCGCCTTCCTGCTCTCGAAAGGCGCGAGCGTCCATCTCGGCGACAGCTCGGGCAACACGGCGCTTCACAAGGCCGCGTACTTGGGCTTCGACGACTGCGTCCGCATCCTCCTGCAGTACGGAGCGCGAGCAGACGCGCAGAACCTGACGCGCCAGTCGCCGGCAGACCTCGCCGACATCTTCGGCCGCAAGCACATTGTCGATCTTCTCGCGGCGTACGAGCACGGAGCACCGGAGCAGATGCAGTAGATGACGACATCCAAATGTACACACGAGCCCCTGCGCGTCGCGTTACTTGAGCTGAGCGCTGCTCTGCTGCTGATCCAGGACGTCGACCTCGCAGCCTCTGATCCGACACGAATACACGCGACTGGAGCGAGCGAACGACGGATGAAAACTCTCAAAAGCACCCCACGCTGCGTCCACCCACGCGTACTCGTTGACGCTCGGGCGAGTTGAGCAGCACACACGCACCTCTCTCCTCTAACCACGCACTTGGCTTCAAAGCTCAGGTGCGCGTCCGATTCTTCCTTGGCGTCGTCCTTCGCTTCGCCGCTGGAGCGTCTGTAAGAACGTCTTGTCAGCGATCTGCTGCCTCGCCATGTGAGCGAGTAGCGCATGACGCAGCAGCCGTTGCTTCTCGACGCACCTTGCTGCTGCGCGCACGGTCCGGAGCAAAATGCGCTTCGACACTTGGCTGCTCCAGGACGACGGCAGCAGCTCCGGACTCTCCCATCCACTGCGAAAGCTCGCTGCTGGGAACTCCATCACGGCAGTATCAGCTACGGATCGCTCTTTGTCTCTCCGTCTGTGACGCACCCGTCGTGTCTTTGACGGCGAAGACGATCGGCGAGTGGTGGTGGCTGAACTGCTTGAGGAAGAGAAACGCCTGCTCCGAGAGCGCGAGTCCGTCGCCGACGCTCTTCGCTGTCATCTGCAGCGCGCTCGTCGGCGTCCGTGAGCCCAGCGAGACGTCGAGAGCACGCGAGAGAGAAAGCGAGAGCGAACGGACCTTGTCGATCGCATGGAAGGAGCCCACGCAGTTGATTGCGATCAGCAGCGCTGCAGAGAGCAGAGAACCGGCCACCGGCGCGTGAGTCGCCCACACGCTCGCGCCAGTTTCCCAAGCAGCACCAGCAGCACCAGCGGCTCGAACGCACGCGCGGGAGGCGCCTCCAGCAGCTCAAAGTGCAGCTGGTTGAGCGTCGCGAGCCACTGGAACGTGTCGCGGCAGTTGTACAGCGCCACGCGGTCGATCGCTCGGCGCGCCACCTCCTGCGTGAGGTGGGTTGAGTGGTCGCTGGTGTCAGCTTCCGCGTCAACCAGGCGCGCATTCAAAGGAAAGGGCAAGCGAAAGCGACGCACGCACGCGACACTGCGCGGGATCGGCCACGTGCGCGCGCAACTTGGCGCAAAGCACGTCGAGCAGCATTCGCGCGTCCGCCTCAAGCTCGTGATCGAAGAATACAACGCGCTCTGTCGCCTCCTGCAACTGGTGGAGGTTGAAGTGACCATCACTCCTACTCGCGTCCTGCGCACTGCGCAGCAGGAACGCGGCGACCGCATGCAGCAGCACGAGCAGCCGGGGCGTCGCGCCACCGCCCGCGATCTCCACCGTCTGCCGCGGCTTCCATCCGTCGCTCGGCGCTGCCGCGTCGTCCACGAAGCGCAAGCCTGAGCGGAAGCCGCGCGCGGGGCGGCGCGCGAAGAGGTCGAGCGCAGTCTCGTCGAGTGACCAGAGCATGATATGATATAGCGCTAAAAGTGAGGGAGAATTCAATGTGGTTTTCGCGCGTTTTCCAGCAAGATGGATGGCAGCGCACTCGACGTGGCGCTCGCGCACACGTTCGTCGGCGCCAACGCAGGATCCGGCGCGCTCTGCAGCAACAGCGTGCCTGTCGGTGCTGCGACTGCACGCTGCGCGGTGGCGTTTGCGGCCGACGCAGCGGTGGCCGTGCTGACGTCGCAGCCGCTGCGCGTACGCCACACGCTGCGCACGGACAGCAGCGCGCGCGTCACGAGTGTGTTTCTGCATTCCGACGCTGATGGTGACCGCGTGCTGGCAGGCAACGCAGCGGGTGGGGCGTTCTTGTGGCAGCGTGAAGCGACCAAGTGTGAGTGGCGGATGTTGCGACTCACGACGCCCTCGACAGCGTCTGTGTCGGCGGTGTCGGCAGTGCAGACGCGCCGGCGCTGGCTCTACTTCCTCTCGTTCTCGGACGGGACGCTCGTAGTGTTTGAGCAAAGGCTCAGAACTGTAAACGGCGAGGAGGCCGATGCAACGAGCGTCCGGGTGCTCGCGACGCACCACCTCGGCGTGCGCTGCATCATGGAGAGCCTGGCGGCGACGGCTCTCGACTGGCAGGCAGCAAGCGATGGAGTTGCTGCTGACGACGACCTTCAAGCGGTGGAAGAGAGCGTGCTACTCGCAGCGGGAGGGGTAGACAGTAAAGTGCACTTGTTCGAGCTCGCCGGCGGTTCCTCAGCGCTGCAGCAGCTCCTGGCGCTCGAGGGGCACCGCGGCTGGGTCCGCGGACTCGCGTTCGAGAGGCAGCCACGCCGCAAGTCTGTGGACCAGGAAGCAGGTCCGAGCTGCTCGCTGCTGCTGGCGTCTGCGTCGCAGGACCAGCGCATCCGCCTGTGGAAGATCACGGCAACTGCGCACTCTGGCAGCGCTGCTCCGGATGCAGCGCCTCAGGAGACGCAGGACAGCTTCCAGGCTGCTGGCGCATGCTGCTCGTACAGTGTGAGCTTCGACGCGCTGCTCATCGGCCACGAGGACTGGGTGACGTCGGTGCACTGGGCCCTCATTCCCCAAGCCGGCGGCAGCGACGACGGCGCTCGAGACGCTGCGTGTGACTCGTTGCTGGTGTCGTCGTCCATGGACAATGCGCTCATCGTATGGAAGAAGAACGCCGGCGCCTCGGGCGCGTGGTTCCCGTCGCTCCGCGTGGGCGAAATCAACGGCAACGGCCTGCTCAAGGGCGTGGTGCTGCCGAGCGCGAGCGGCCGTCTGGACTTGCTCGCGCTCGGCTTCTCCGGCCAGCTGGAGCGATGGACGCAGCAGCCCGCGCCGTCCACGATCTTCCGTCCGTCACTGTCGCCGACTGGCCACTGCGCCTCTGTGACCGACCTGTCGTGGTCCCCAGGGGGCGACTACGTGCTCTCCGTGTCGCTGGACCAGACAGCGCGGGTGGTGGCGCCGGCACAGCAAGGGCAGTCGTGGCACGAGATCTCACGGGCCCAAGTGCACGGCTATGACCTGAACTGCGCGTGCTTTCTCCTGGGAAGCACTGCGAGCCGCACAAACGGTGAAACGCGGAGGAACGATCGCTTTGTGAGCGGTGCAGACGAGAAGATCCTGCGTGTGTTTGAAGCACCGGACGACATCCAGCGGCTCGTGGCGCAGCTGTCGGGCGACAGTGTCGGCGTGTCGGAGAGTAGTGATGCTGCACAGCAGCAGCAGCCTCGTGTGCAACACGCGTATCTTCCTGAGCTTAGCCTGACGAACAAGAGCGCGGCGGACAGCAACCCGGAGAGCTTCGGCGGCTACGCTACTGTCGATCCGGACTGCGCGACTTCGATCCGCGTTCCAGTGGGCGAGACGCTTGGGAAGAAGACGCTGTGGCCAGAGCTCCGGAAGTTGTACGGCCACGGCAACGAGCTCCTGTGCGTCGCGTCGAACCACTCGGGCTCGCTGATCGCATCGGCTTGCAAGTCGCGAGAGGAGCGCTTTGCGAGTATCTGGCTCTGGAACACGGCCGACTGGAGTGCGGCGCAGTCTCCACTCGAAGGGCACAAGAGCTCGGTTGTGCAGCTCGCGTTCTCGCCGAGCGACGAGTTCCTCGTCTCGGTGTCCAGAGACCGGCAGTTCTGTGTGTACGCGAAGGCAGGCGGCCAGTTCGCGCTTGTGGCCAAAGTGAAGGCGCACAAGCGCATCATCTGGAGCTGCTCGTGGTCGCCAGACTCGCGCTTCTTCGCGACCGCATCGAGAGACCAGACGTTCGCTCTGTGGGGAAGAGCTCCGGGCGATGATGCTGGGTGGCGAGTGGTGGGGACACCGACGGCACTGGACAGTGCAGTCACTGCGATCGCGTTCGCGCCGGAGCCGCTGTCACAGGCGGACTCGTACATCGTGGCAGTCGGCTTGGAGAGCGGTGCGATCCGGCTCTTCCGCGTGTCGACAGCAGCTTCGTCGACCAGAACGGCGCTGGTAGCGGAGGTCGACGCAGCACTTGCGCCGACCGCGACAGTCACGCGCCTCGCGTGGTCTCCGCGCGTGACGCAAGTCGCAGGCGACGTCCCTGGCAGCAAGCGCGTTGCGGTTGTGCTCGCAGCGTCCAGCAGCGACTTCTCCGTCCGCCTGTACACCGTCCAGCTCACGCAATAGATGACGCCCCAGGCACCACTCACTTGTACGCGCCCTTGGACTGCATGTACTTGTTGATCTCGTCTTCGAGGATTTGCGCCTGGCCGGGGTACTGCTCCTTGACGTCGTCCAGGTCGGCGCGGCAGAGCACGTGGATCTGGACCCACGTGAGCGCCACGGCCGTCGTGGACCGCTTCGCACGCTGCAGCAGCGCCATCTCACCAAAGTACTCGCCCTTGCGCAGCACGCGGATGATCTTGCGCGTGATGGAGCGCGGGTCGAGCACGCCGACGAGCCCCTTGGAGCCGATGAAGCCCATCCAGTCGCCGAACTCGCCCTTCCGGATGAGCACGTCGTCCTGCATGTAGATGACCGTACGCAGGTGCAGGATGAGGAGCTCGATGACGGTCGGGTCGATCTTCTGCGCCGACAGGAACGGGATCTGCTTGAGCATGTCGCGGTAGAGCTGGAACTTGACCTCGCAAATCATCGCGGGCGACAGCTCGTTGATGAACGAGTCGGCGTCCGGACTGATGCTCTTCGTCTCGCGGTAGAGGTTCTCGTAGAAGCCCTGGATGCGCCGGCTGAGCGGCTCGGGGATGCCGAGGAACTTGCAGCGCTCATACGTCGTGATGAGCTTCTTGTTGTACGCGGCCTCGCCCTCGTCGAACGACGTGATCACCGCCGCGACGGAGCCGAACACGCTCGCCTGCAGCACGTTGCCGATGAGCATGAACGTAGCGACCGAGACCTCCTCGACCGTCGAGTACATGCTCGGCGGACTCGCGTTCAGGCACCCGACGACAAGCGACCAGATGTGCGCGTAGCGCTCGCCGAGCGGCCGCGTCGCAAACCCGTCCGTGTTGCGCTTCCACTCGACAGCGACCCAGTTCCAGTAGCACGTGAGCGCGTGGCTCACGAGCAGGACCGTGCCGAGCAGGCGCAGGAAGCGCACGAAGCCGGCTTTCTTGGCGGAGTGCAGCTTGCGCGCGAGCTGGCTCACTTTGACGAGGCGGAAGACCTTGGCGAAGCTCAAGAAGCGTCCTTGGCCGGCCACCGCGAGGTAGTCGAACGGGAACCAGCTGAGGAAGTCGGGGATAGCCCAGACGCTCAGCAAGTAGTGCTTCGACGTGTTCGCCGGGCCCGAGACGACCTCACCGCGCTCGTTGTGGTACGCCGAGAAGATGTTGATGACGAAGTCGATGAAGAACGCGATGGTCCCGAGCGCGTTGAGCATCTGAGCGTAGTCAGTGTTGAAGTCGAACCCGAGCAGGAGCGGTGTGAGCGTCATGTCGACGCAGATCATGGTCAAGATGAACGCGTCCCAGACCACGCGGTGGGGCAAGTCCGGGCGGATGCTCAGCGGATGCACGCAGTCGATGTTGTGGAGCAGCTCGGTGTTCTCGGGGATCGCCGCCGTGGGGACCACCTGTCGTTTGAACGGAGTGTTGAAGAACCGGCGCGCAAAGTCGCTCGTGCGGCGAGCGAGTCCCTTGTCGATCACCATGGAGCTGATCGAGACGCGACGAGAGAGTGGCTGTTCGCGGTTGCGCTTCGACTGTAGCGTGGAAGGCACGTGCAGGTCTGTCACAAAGTTGACTGCGTTCGCGATCGACTTGGTCTTGCTGATCGTTCGCGTGTTGAGGCTGTGGCGACGCACACCACCCTCGAGTTCGTTGCTGTTTGTCAGTCCCTGCTTTGCAGTTGGGTCGGCAATCGTGGAGGCCTGGAGGGGAGCGCCTAACTCATCGAGTTTCTGTCCCCAAGCAGGTTCCTCCGTGAGCTTCGAGGAGTCCGAAGTCGCTGGTTCGTCTTTCACTGGGCTCGGCGCTTCGGCGACGTCGATGGTGCCGCGGTCGCCGAAAGGGGATCCCATAAAGGGCAGCGACGCGATAGGAGGACCGCTGCCGACACTGAAGAGCCTGCTGGCCGGTGAGAAGTTTTCGCTCGCGCTGCGCTTCTTGTGCAGTGTAGATGACATCTACGGAGTCCCAGCGCACAGGATGCATCTGTCAGCCTTGGCGCAGGGAGACTCAAGTGCGCAACCAACGTACTTTGACTTGGCGGTGGACGAGCGCGCTGAGCTCTCGGATCATTTGCTGTGTGCACGCCATTTGGAGTTGCATCTGAGCCATGCGGTCTTCGAGCCGCTGGAGCTGCTCGTTCGACCTTTGTTGGGCAGCGGGGTCAGGCGCCGTGTTCGCTGCTGGGCGAACTCTTGACTCCTTTCCTGGCGGCGACGGTCGGGCGAGCAACGCCGCTGTCGCCACGGATGCAAACTTGTCCATCGCTCGATTTTGGTGTGTGGAAGTAGGGCTCGCGGCACTTGCAGCTTGACGGTGGAAAGCAGTGGCCTTCATCGGCACTTCTGCTAACTTAGCAGAAGTATATTTTTGGATGGGAAACTGACTCATGGAACCGAAGCGTCCACCTCCAATTATGGCTACATCCTTCATAAAAGATCCGCGATCCATCCAGGATCCACGAGGCGCCTCCTTGAGATGCGATTCGTTCCAAGTACCGGGGACATGAGCGCCTCCGCCGCCGCTGTAGACGCCACAGGAACCAACGACGCGGCGTCGCCCTCCCAGCAGCAGCAGCAGCGCATCAGCGCCATGCGTGCGGTGATCGACGCCAAACTCCACGAGGACGGCGTGTACGAGCAGATCCGGGAGCTCGTGCGATCCAAGTCCACGGGCAGTCGTCCGGCGGCGGGCTTCGAACAGAGCGAGCAGGACGAAGAGCGCTTTCTTCATGATGTGCTCGGGAGCGAAGTCGTGCAGCAGCTGCTCTCTGCAGTCAAAACCATGAAGCTCAACGTCGCCGCTGACAAACCTGTCGACGAATGTGATCCGCGCACCGACACAGACGCTTTCGAGGGGGATGACAGCGGTGGCGTCCGCGATGCGATGGCGCATCCGACAAACGAACGTGACGTGTGCCTGTTTCTGAGGCTGGCAGGAGGAAAAGCCTTTGTTGACCAGCTGCTGGAGGAAGAAGAAGAGGAGGAGGAGGCAGCAGGGAGGGAGGCGACGTGGGAAGACTCCCTCGAGCCGCAGATCGGACGCGTCAAATCGTTCTTCCGCGTTGTCGCGACGTTCCAGTCGCAGCGACTGTCGTCCAAGGACGTGCAGTGCTGCGTCGACCCGCCGTTCGACGAGTACTTTCGATTCCACGTCGAGAAGCGCAAGACCCGGAGCTCGAAGCTGTCGCGAGGCGGACAAAGCCAACACGTTCCGTACGAAGTCGAGGTAGTGACGCCGTGGGAGGCGCTGTGTCTCGTGGACGAGCCGGTGCAGTTGGACCTCATCAAGGTCTCCAAGAAACTCGTGCACTGGAGCCACGCTGGCGGGCCAAAGTGGAGAGAAGTCTCGAGAGAGCTGCTCGCTGTGCACCGCCTCGACTGGCGTCGCGTGCTCTGCTCGACCCTGCAGCTCGTGCACTTGCCAGTGTCACTCGTAGGCAAGATGAAAGTTCCTATCGGCTCCCTCGACGTCCGCGCAGACTTGCTGCACTTCAAGCGCACGGCGTCGGTCGCACGCGAGGTCTCGACGTTTCTCAACAAGGAGACGCTGCAGCGCAACACGCTCTGCCACTCGTTCTACCAGTACGCCAAGCAGTGGTGGGACGAGTACCGCAACGACGCCGCAGTCTACGAGGCTGCGCAGCAGACCCACGAGGAGCACAAGGTGTTCAGCCTCGTGGGCTCGCGCGCGCGATTAGTGAAGCTCTTCGCCGAAGACGACGACGGGAAGTTCCGGATGGTGTGCAAGTTCGTGATCCCGATCCGCGCGCCAGCGGCGATCAAGAGCCCGAGCGAAGCCGCGCGGTTCGTCGGTCTTCTGCCCTTCGAGGCGACCTCCGTGGTGGGCGGCGCTCGGGACGAGGCCTGGCGCTCCCTCCCCGCGTTTCTCTCTCTCGGCAAGGGCGACGCTCAAGATCACGCGGTACGCTGCAATGACGATCGACTGTGGCTCCTTCGACCGTCTCTCGCCCGCTGTTCTGATGGCGTGTCGTATGTGGAGACAGCTGCTGCTGGCGTCGCTGCTGCTGGGCTGTGGATTGGACGCCTACGTGTGCATCGGCACAGTGTCTGCTGACAAGAGCCCTTCCAAGTCGCGCGCCAAGCGCGGTCACAGTGCTGCACCGCTTGGTCTCGAGATCGGCCACGTCTGGGTGCTCACGATAGGGTCGAGCTCCAGGTACACCCCGTCGCTATCGATCCCATCGCGTGCTCTTCACGTGTGCTGCGAGCTGACTGTCTGTGGCTTGCCAAGCGCAGCGACGTGCTGTTCTGGGAATCCGTGACCGGCGAGCGCTTCGCTCTGCGCGACCAGAGCTCCCGCCGCCTCCACGGCTACTGCTCGATCGACTGCGTGTTCAGCCACCGGCAGCTCTTCGCCAACCTGCAGCCACGCACGCGGGCGCTCACCGACCTGTCGTTCCGGTTCGAGGACGAGAGCGCGTGGAAGGCCATGAGCGAGCGCATGATCGCGGACCTGCCGCTCGCGCAGCCGCCACTCCCGCTCGCGGCTCCGGACCTCGCGGCGTTGCCCGCACTCGAGCGCGAGTGGACGCTCTCGCTCAAGCGACAGATCAGTTCGCGGCGACGCGCCGACGGGCTCACCACGCGCTGGAGCGACGAGCTCAGCTTCTACCTGCTGCCGGCGCTGAACGCGTACGAGCTCGAGCGGCTGTACGGCCTCGCGCAGGTGGACAACGCCTTGTTCCAGCAGAGCATCACGCGCTTCGTGCAAGAGGGCCACACTTTCCAGGGCGTGCCCGTCGTCTTCTCCCACACCGACGCGGCCCATGAAGCCCTCGGTGCGCTCGAGAGCAACGAGATCGCGGCGGGAATCGTCGGGCTCCACGCGCGCGCCGCGCAGTTCGGGCTCGCGGTGCGCTGCTTCGCGTACCCCGAGGGCGTCGCGGTCGTCTGGGTCATGCTCGCCGCCAGCTACC
>SMMQ01003439.1:0-22832 GCA_008271595.1 [Pythium] brassicae (nom. inval.) | reverse complement strand
GGGGGGGGGGGGGGGGGGGGGGGGGCCGCAGGGTGTCGAAGGGGGTGCTTACATTGTCAGTGAGAGAGAGGGCGAGAGCCCCGCCCGCCTGAAGAGCGAGCGACGCGGGACGGAGGCGCAGGAGAGAGAGGGGGGAGGAGGAGGAGCCTGCAGCCGCCCGCTCTACGACGACGCTGCGTCGCCGCTGCTCCACGGCGCGCGAGCCACAACATCTCCCCCCGTGTCCACCGCCGTGACTTGCACGAGCAGCGGCGCCTGCAGCACATTCTCCTCGGCGGCGTCCGCTTCGACCGGCGCGCGCGGGTCCACGACTTGGATCGTCGTGCTCACCGCCAGCAGCTGCGGCGGGTCGTCTCTCGTGAGCGTATGCACTCGCCACAGCACCTTCCTCCAGAGCAGCGCACATACAAAGACACACACAAACACACCTTTTCGAGCGCGTTGATGAGCTTGTTGAGCGTCTTGTAGGACTTCTTGGGCTCGACGAGCACCTCCGTGAGCCGCTGGAGCGTAAACGGCGGGCTGCCGCGAAGAGAGAAAGCCGCACACACACACACGTCAGCGGCTTTTGACGTACACGCGTCAGGAGTTATGCGCTGCGTCGGAACACGCACGCACCCTTCAAACGACGTGAGAAGCTCCGTGATGTTGTTACGGCGCTCGTTCGCGCGGTTCTTGTTTGTGGGGCTCCAGCCCACGAACGCTGTGGCCGCCGTCGCGTCCGTGGCCGCCACCTGGTCCATGGCGCGTTGAAGCTGCGCCACCAGCAGCGCGCGCAGCTGCGGCCACGCGTAGCGCGGGACGCCCGTGATGCGCACCTCCTCGAGCACCCGCTCGAGCACGGGGGTGATGGTCGTGTTGGCGCCGGACGCGAAGCCTGCGCATCACCTCGTGGACGGGTGAGCGGATGGAGGAAAAGGGGTGGGTGGGTGGGGCAGGAAGGCGCACGCACCCGCGAGCTCCTTCTCGTTCTCCGCGAGGAGCGCGTCGTCGCTCATGGTGCGGCTGCTGCTGCTGGTTGTCGCGTGTTGTTGTGATCTCGAGTTGAAATGTGGATTGGGTTGTCATGAGATTGATCCTCTCTTACTTCATGGATGAATATATGGTACCTCTCAAAGGTGGGATTTAACATATTAAAACAAAGTATTTATCAACATGTCCCGAAAGTGCGATATTGTAAATGTTTGCCGAAGATCAGCAGCGCGGTGCCATTGTGCCCTGGAGACCGAGCTCACAAGACACATCTTCGACGTTCAACGACGGCGACTGAAGTCAGTCGACTCGGATGACAGCTCCTCGGTCGCATTCGCACTGGATCCGAGCCGTCTCTGGTTCGTACGTGTCTCTCGGTTCGGTTCGGTGCAAGTTGCTTTGACGGGGAGATCCGGCGATCGATAGATGCGATTCTTAGAGCGACGGCGAAGGCGACGCCGATGGGAACGCGCGCTCGAAGCCTCTCCCGACACTTTGGAGAACGTCCGGCGCCGTCATGGAGCGTCCATGGAGCGAGAACGCCTCCATCGAGCTGCAGTCACAGCCAGAGAGCAAGCAACCACGTCATTCGAACGTGAGAGCACACACACAAAACGATCCGAAGAAAGACGCGAGCGAGCGACACGAACCTGGCGCGCGTGACCAACGAGCCCCCGAGCGCAGCGAGCAGCAGCGGATTCCCTCCGAACTCGTCCGAGGTGGCGCTGTGAGAGAGAGGTGTATGCATTTCAGGTGCGGTCACCTATCAGACAACGCGTCGCATTGCTCCGTCAGACTCGGGGCGAGCACACCGGACGCACATGCTCGCGCTCTTCGTCCACGCCACAAACGTAGCGACCGCGCCGGTGAGAACCTGCAGCGAGCATCCGAAACCCCACCAGTCAGCGCTCGCGGGTCGTGCCAGGAGTGAGACGCTGGACCTCCTGGCCGAGCTCATGACGTACGTCTCCTTGTCCGCCACAGCGACGCGGACAGCCAAACTCGCCGCTCTCAATCGCTGGAGCATCATGTGGTGGTGTACAGCAGCCGAGTGGGGGGACATTGCTGCGTCAGGCGACCCAGTTTGTGTCACACGCGCAGTACTACGTACTAGTAGGAACCAGCGCCAACGCACTTGTCTCGCCGTCAGAGATGGTGTCCACGCTGCCCTTCTGCACAACCACCGACCCGAGCCTGCGCGATACGGAGCAGCCCAGTCAAGCAGCCCGCCCACGTCCTCTCCTGGCTGCGTGGGCGTTGTACGCACGCTTTGCTCAGCTCTACTGGATGAATCGCAGCTGCTTGCGTTGGGTTCGCGTCTTTAAGCAGCCCGATCGACACGCACAGACGCGCGTACTCCATCTGCTCACGGGAGTCTCAGCAGCAACCGACAGATCCCTCCGACCGACACCATCAACCGCCACGCACCGCGTTCGGAGTCAGGATAGCGCGCGCATATCCGCGGACGATGTCCGGCTCCACGCTCACCAGGTACAGCGCGTCGCCGTCCAGGATGAGCGGGAGTTGCGCACTCCTCGCGCGCTGGACCAGCTGCCGCGCGATCTCCTGCACGGCCGCATCGCGGCCGAGTCCCGGGCCGATCACGAGCGCGTCCAGGCGCGGGAACACGTCGCTGATGTGCTCGACGGCCGAGCTCAGCGCGCTCGCGCGGTCCGCGTCGCTCAGCGCACGGAGCGAGTCGTCGGAGCGGAGAAGCGGGTGCACGATGAGCTCGGGGCTGTAGCTCTTGATCGGAATCGCCGCCTCCTGCGTGCAGAAGAGGTGGCACAAGTCCGCCCCCTGCGCCGCGCGACACGAATCATCCGGTGCGTTGGTGAGCGATCGCGTGTCGGGCTCCAGCCGCCTGGGCGAAGGCGCTGCGTTCGTACAGTTTTGAGGCTCGAGATGCCCGCGTAGTATGGTGCGCCGGTGTACTCGAAGGAGCCGCCGACGACCCCGACGCGACCTGCACGAGAACGACGCACGCGACAGGAGGTCAGCAGCCCTGCAGCGCTTCAGGGATGGCGCAGCTACCACCCGCTCACCGTGCTGCCCCTTGCGCCAGTCGCTCGAGAGCGCCGGGATGAGCTTCCGCGCGAGCTGCCGTGCGCTCTGCATGCTGAGGACGACGACGACGTTGGTGTCTCTGTTGTGCTAGTAAAATACTCAGACTTACTGAGTGTCGGACGATGAAAAAGAGAGGGTCACGATCTCGGACAAGCCTGCGTCCTTTGCACGCTCTCAGCCCACTCGCGATCAGCTCAAGCGATGGCACGCCGCCGGCACACATCGTCCTGAACACTTGCTGAGTTTGGGAGAGGGTTCCCGTGGGTCCTCTCGGCGGAAGAACCGCCGTCCTGAGAGGACGCATCCAGCGAGCCGCAGGTCGCCAGCCAGTGCCGCTCTCGCTCGCTCGCTCGCTCACGAGTCCCGCATGACCGGGCGTCGCTACTCTGGATACGACGAGTATGAGGGCGTCTTTGGCCCGCTCGGAAGCTACGGCGCGTCTTCCAGTCGCCGTCGCCACCGCCATGGCGCGCTCGGATCGATCAGGGGCAGCGACGCGGACGCGCGCGGCAGATTCCTGGCCGAGCGCCGAGCCAGACGCCGCATGCGAACACTAGACGTCGACGAAGCCACTGGCGGCGACGACAGCGAGCGCGAAGGCGTGGAGCCACTAGAACTCTGTCCGCAGCCGCCGGCGCCTGCGCATGCGCCTCGGGAGCCGCAGCGCCAGGTGTGGCTGCCAACGCGCGCCTTCTCGTTCCGCCAGCGCGCTGGCAAGCTCGACACACGCGCGATCGCGCGGCTCGACCTCGAGCGGATCGTCGCGACGACGGACATTGACGCGATCCAGCGGCACGTGGAGAACCTGGCGTTCGCTGACGTTACGATCGAGGACGTGCAGCACTACTCGGACGTCTACTTCCTCAAGCTCTTCCAGATCGCGCAGGTAGACGAAACTCGCTGCGTGGCATCCCTCCGCCGCTGCCTCTTGTATTGCGGCTGCAGCTGCTGACAGCTTTTTGCTGTGGACGCGCAGCTGACGCTCGAGTACTTGCTCAACGTCCAAGACTCGCTTGTGACGCACTCGGAGAGCGTCGAGACGCAGTGCGACCAGCTCCTGGACGAGTGTCGGCTGCTCGAGAGCGAGAACGGCGTGTTTGAGGCGGAGATCGCGGGGCTGAAGAAGGACATTCGGCACAAGCAGCGCACGATGGCGACGCTCGAAGTGATGCTCCTGAACGCGTCGGTGTCGCAGAGACGGACAATGGCCGGACGAGCTGCGAGTGGCGGTGACAAGGAGAACGCGGCAGTGGAAGCGAACACGATCGTCGACTCGCTGCTGGGGGGAGCAGAGACGAGAGAGGAGGAAGGCGTGATTAGGCAACGTAAGTGTCGCGCCGCTGCTTCTCTCCGGCGGTCACGACGTGCTTTGCTCACTGCTTCGTGTCTTCTCCAGCGGTCGACTGTGTGCTCTGTGGGAAGAAGTTCCTGTCGGCCACGTACCTCGTCCGCCACCAGCAGCGCAAGCACCAGCACGACAAGAAGAAGCCGAGGAAGAAGCGACGAGGGGAGAAGGCAGGCGATGGCCCCGCGTCTGAGCCGTCTTCGTCGTCTTCGTCGTCCGTGCCGGGCAGTAGCAGCTCGAGCAAGAAGACGAGAGCACGAAGAGCGAAGCCGGCACCGCTGCCTGCCGAGGTCGTCCAAGCGCTTGAGGAGAAGAACGAGCTCGCAAGGCAGCTCGCCCGGCTCCAGGAGCAGCTGCAGCAGGAAAAAGCAGCGCGGGACGCGCAGACGCAGCTCCTCGAAAGCCAGCAGAGCCAGCTTACGTCCCAGGTGGCGGGCAGCATGGGCAAGCTACAGGAGCTTCTGCTCGAGATCGAGAGGAAGCAGGAGACGGCGAAGCAAGACATCATGCAGTACACGCAGGCGACGGTCGCGCGGCTGCACACAGAGGCAGCGAACGCGCGCCAGCTCAAGGGAGCTGCGTCCATTAGAGTGGGGGCGATCGAGAGCGACGAAGACGCGGACAGTGCGTCAGCGAAGAAGGCGAGAGGCGAAGCGGACCGAGGCGCGGGGTGGCAGGAAGCGCAGCTCGAGAAGATGCTCGAGGTGTTCTTCAAGGCGCAGGCGCAGCAGCAGCAAGAGATCGACGCGCTGGCGCAGGAGAACAGCAAACTCTGGAGCAAGAAGCGCCGGAAGAGGCGCAACCGCCAGGCGGCCGAGCCACCGTCGCTGATGCACATGGCGGCTCTGGACGCGCAGCGCTTTGGCGTCGACAACGGCGGTGATTTACTGCAGGAGCCTCTCGTGGTCTCGTCGCTGCCGGCGGTAGAGTCCGTGGCTACGAGAGTCGTTGATAGAGTCCCGCTTCGGGAAGACAAGCTCGTGCAGACTGACGAGGAAGCAGAGGCGAAGGAACCCGTCGCTGTTCAGAGAAGTGTGACGCGGGAGGTGCTGACTGACGCCAAGCTGACTGTCGCGAGTGTCGCGCCACCGTCTCCTGCGCCTCTTGTCGCGCTGAAGAAGGAGCCTGTGCGTCAGAGTGCTGTCGTTGCGGAAGCAAAACCCGTTGTCATCGCCGCAGATCCACCTCATGAGAAGCAAGAGGCGTACTCTTCGAGCCCAGAGGACGAACCACCGGCGGGTCACAGCCAGGACACGACGCTCCAGCACGCCGCCCAGGTCGTCAGCAAGGTTGCGCTCGGCTTCTTGACGCGACGGCGGCTGCAAGACCCTGCGAACTGGCTCATCAGCCTCCCGCTCCCCGCGCTCGGGAACGCGCTCTCTGAGGGCGAGCGCGCTGTTCTGCACCGTCGAGTCCCGGGAGCGGCGCAGAAGTTGGTGGTCGAAGTCGAGATCGGGATGACGGCGAACGACCTGCGTCTCCGAATCGCACGCGCGCTGTCAGGAAAGCCCGGGCTGTCGGATGACGACGGCAGTGAAGACGACGTCAAGGGCTCGACGGGCGTCGACTATCACCGCGTGCTGCTTCATCACGCTGAGACGCGGGAAGAGCTGCACGGCGATCGCCCAGTTCATTCGTTCAAGAACCTGCTGGAGGTGGAGCTCGTGCCGCTCTGCCAAGCTGCAGAGGAGCACGTCGATGGCGTCTTCGCCTTTCACCGCGACGTGACGGAGCGCGTGAAGGAGATCCGACGCGCCTCGCTGCAGTTCGCGGAGAACGACGGCCACGAGGGTCTGGGAGAGCCCCAGCTGAGACGCATTGTCCGGCTGCAAGCGCGCGTGCGGGGCTTCCTCGCCAAGCGCAAGGTGGAGATCGTCAGAATCGACCGCCTCGTCGAGATGCGCGTCCTCCGCATGCGGGAGGGAGCTGCAGCCGCAGCGTCTCAGCGTCGCTTGACGGTCGCTGGTGACGAAGCCATCAGAAGCTCTCTGTTCCCAGACCCGGTCGTCGCGTTACAGTGTCGAAAGGTTCACGAGCGCCTGAGCTCGACGATCAAGAACAAACTCAGCAGCGCATCACGAGAAGCGCCGTCTCGGCTGTCTGCCAATACGTTCGAGCAGCAGATCCGAGTGCTGGAGCGAGAGCGAGCCCAGCTGCCGGTCGATGTCCAGGAGCGCATCCAGAGCCTTCAGACTCGCCTCGACCGCATGGTTCTCACCGAGTACGACGCAGAGCGTGCGCGGGTCCAAGAGCGTCAGAACGAGGCGGCGATCACGATCCAGAGTGCTGTTCATGTCGCGATCGCGCGGCGCCGCCTGCAGACCCTGCTAGCAAAGGGTCCTGCGCGTCGTGAGAGAGAGTCGAGCGAGAGCAGTTGCCAGTCAGCAGTGTCGTCTCCGCTGTCGCCACTGTCCGTGCTGAGCGCTGCGTCTGACCCTCTTGGCAGCAGCAGCAGCAACAGGTTGCCTCCTGCGAACGCTGGCGGAGGCGACAGCGAGCACATCGACGACTTCGATGACGAGGAGATCGAGAAGCTGGCGGACGCGTACGAAGAAGGCGGCGAGCGAGAGCGGGGGTCAGCAGACGAAAGAGTCACGAACAGCTACGAAGTCGACCGCCGTGCACGAAGCTCAACAAGCGCGGTGGTGGCCGCCTCTGTGGCTCTGGCGGCGAGCGAGCGGCCGGCGACGCCGTCGACTGTTGTCACTGAGAGGAAGCCGGCGGTGGTCGTGGCCGCAAGACGGTCGCTGCCACCGCCTCCACTGCTCACGCCGGCGCCGGCCTCCGCGACGGAACAGCAGCCGCGTGCGTCAACACCGATCCAGCACCACGGGGCGGAGGCGTCTGGGCCGGGCCGCTCGCCACGCCCCAAGCTGCAGGACAAGGAGCTGCTCATCTTGCCGTTCTCCAAGACGCCTCTGCTGTCGCGGCGTAGTGCTCCGGCGACACGACGCGGCTCTGGGTACGACAATGCGCGCTAGCGCAGAGGAGCTTGTTTGGGAATGCAACAGTGTTCATTGCTACTGTCGCTGTGTGCTGGTCTTGTGGTGTATATGTGTAGTAGAGTGGAGGAGACTGGCTTATCTCACATGGCGAGTGGGAACACGCACACACACACACACGGCCCGTGTGGGTCTGGTGGTGCTCTACTCCTCCTGGTTCCTGGCTCGCCGGGCGCGCACAGCAGCCGCGAGGTCCTCGAGCACCTGCACGGTCGTCTCCCAGCCCATGCAGGCGTCCGTCACGCTCTTGCCGTACTCGAGCGGCTGGCCGGGGATGAGCGCCTGGCTGCCCTCCTTGAGGTTCGACTCGAGCATGACGCCGATGAGGCGGTCGTCGCCCGCGCGGAGCTGCTCCGCGACGTTGGCGGCCACCACCGCCTGGTTGCGGTAGTCCTTGTTCGAGTTGCCGTGCGAGCAGTCGACCATCACGTTGTCCGCGACGTTCGCCTTGAGCATCATCTTGGACACGTCGTCGATGTGCTGCTTCTCAAAGTTCGGCCCCGTCTTGCCGCCGCGCAGGATCGTGTGGCACGTGTCGTTGCCCTACAAAAGATCCGGCAGGCAGCAACGATTGCGTCAGCACTCTCTCCCTACAACTCACCTCACCCCACGCACCAAAGCAGCCCGCGAAACGCACCGACGTGCTGACGATCGCCGCGAGCCCCTGCGAGCTAACGCTCAGGAAGCAGTGCGGGTGGCGCGCCGCGACGACAGCGTCGACCGCCAGCTGCAGCGAACCGCCCGTGCCGTTCTTAAAGCCGATCGGCATCGACAGGCCCGACGTGAGCTCGCGGTGCAGCTGGCACTCGGTCGTGCGCGCGCCGATCGCGCCCCAGCTCACGAGGTCCGAGATGAACTGCGGCGACATGGTGTCGAGGAACTCGCAGCCCGCCGGGAGCCCCATCTCGTTGATGCGCGCGAGCAGCTCGCGCGCGACGCGCAGGCCCTTGTTGATGTTGAACGAGCCGTCGAGGTCCGGGTCGTTGATCAGCCCTTTCCAGCCTACGGTCGTGCGCGGCTTCTCAAAGTACACGCGCATGACGACGAGCAGGTCCTTCTCGAGCGCCTTCTGCACCACGAGCAGGCGCTTCGCGTAGTCGATCGCGGCCTCGACGTCGTGAATCGAGCACGGGCCGACGATCACGACGAGGCGGTCATCCACGCGGCGCAGCACGTTCGCGACGCTCTGGCGCCCGCGGTTGATCTGCGCGTCCAGAGGCCACGCCGAGAGGCTCAGCACGGCGTTCCGGCGTCCCTCGTAAACACACACACATAGACACACACATGCCATCATGGACGCACCGTCTGCGCCATCTTGGCGGACAGCGGGATCTCCTCGAGTAGTATCGCGGGCGGGATGAGCGGCCGGATGCCCGTGATGCGCACGTCCACGATCGCCTTCTTGTCCGAGATCTTGACGTCCTCGCTGGCCGTGCCGCTGGGCACGCGCAGGCGGCGCGGGTGACTCTTCCTATTCTTCTTGGCCGACGAGGAGGACGAGGAGCCGCCCACCGACAAGCGGAAGGGGTCGTCGCTGTCGCTGTCGCTGTCGCTGGCGGCCGAGCGCCGCGCCGCGGTCGCGCCCGTCTGCTTGCCGAGCATGAAGCCGAGCGCGCCGACGGTGCCCGCTGTGAGCAGCGTCATGGTGGCGGCGAGCAGCCCGAGCCCGATCGTGAGCGACGCTGAGAGCTGCGGGTCGTGCGCCATCGTGTTGAGCAGGACGCGTGAGGCGAGGGCGGATCGAAAAGTGGGGTTGGCAGCGTGCGAGCGGTCGCCACCAAATGGTGTTGCGCAAACGCAGGGGGATTTCGTTTTGGTACTATATTCGTGCGACAACCAGCGGAAAACTCGGGTGGCGCTCGTGGCTCGGATCTTTTGTTCCAGCAACGCATCGCCATCATGTGAGCACCTCGAACCGCTCCGAGTCGCTCAGGATGTCCGAGGACTCGCTGATGCGCACACCGCCGGCCTCGGGGCCGTTTGTCTCCATGTATACGCGCCCCGTGCTCACGAAGCCAATGACGTTGAGCATCTCCGCCTGCTCCGCGATCGACTGGTCCAGCTGCTGGAACGCCAGCAGCTCGGACGTGCGCGGCGCGCTGCTCGTGTCGCTCATCAAGCACGAGTTGCGCCGCGTGGTGTCCAGCGTCTCCTGCGCCTTCGCCGAGATCTCGCGCAGCCGCGCCGCCAGGTCGCGGTCGCGGTTCTCGTACGACGACCGTCGCGTGTCGCCGCCGAACGCCGCGGCCGCTGGGCTGCTGCTGCTGCTGCTGTAGCTGTGGCGCGTCGTCGCGGGACTCGCGTTGTTGTTGTTGTTGTAGCTGTAGCTGCTCCGGGCGGCGGCGGCGTCCTCGCGCAGCTCACTGGTGTCGAGGACCTCGACGACCTCGACGTCGTCGTCGCTGTAGTCGTACGCGTCGTAGCTCTCCATCGGGTCGGTCTCGAGCCGGTTCCGCCCGCCTTTCTCGCGGTGCGTGCGGAGCCAGAGCGGGCTCAGCGGCACCTGGCTCGTCGAGAAGTCAGTCGCGAACTCGGGCAGCGACTGTGGCGCCGGCGGCGCTGCGCGCGCCGACGCGCGCTGCTCCTGCACGAGCGCTGTCATCGAGCGCTCGGACAGGATCTGCTGCAGCGACCGCACGGTGCCGCGGCGCGGGCTGCTACTGAGCGCCGAGAGCCGCTCGAACGACTCCTCCTCGGCCGTGGCATCCGACGGCTCCGCGTCCGAGAAGATGCTGTGCGTCGTGGAGAAGAACGCCGGCGGCTCCGACTGGTTCGCCGCCTCCTTGCGCGCTGTGTGCGTGCACCGCTTGCAAAAGTGCGCCGCCCCCGCGTCGCCCCCGCGCGTGAGCGACGAGGGCCGCTCGCCGTCAAACGTCTTGACGCGGCTTGTGGTTCCGCAGTCCTTGCACACGTCCTCGGCGCACATGCCGCACGCGTAGCGCGGCCGGATGAGTGTGAACCGCTTGAAGCACATGTAGCAGTGCTTGCGCGCGCTGCTAGAGAAGAGCAGCAGCAGACACGAGAGACACGTGAGCACTCGCTAGGCGCGTCATCCCTCTCCGCGCTCGTCATCTCGCCCTGCTACGCACCCTTTCGCGAGCGCGTGCGAGCGCCGGGACTCCAGCTGCTGCGCCAGGAACTTGGCCTCTCTGAAGCGGTTGAGGTTCGTCACGTACGACGTGAACGTCTCGTGCATGAGCGCCATGAGTTTGCCGGAGGACGCCGCGCCGGCGCCCGGCGACGAGCCCTGCCACAGCACGTCCGTGTGCCGCACGTCCGCGCTCTCCTTAAATAAAAGCACGCCCGATATCGTCGTGCGCACGAGCCCGAGCGAGAGCTCGAGCGACGGGCACTCACGCACGTCCACCGAGTGCATCACGACGTAGCCCACCTCGTGCTTGTCCTTGTCCTGCATCGTGCCGGTACTCTGCACATTGATACACACACATTCGACACATCGGCACTCGTCAGTCACTGGTCCAACTGCCTCACACTACGCACACGCGCTTGCTTTGCACGCACCCGCAAGTAGCAAAAGTCTCGGCTCTTGGAAAAGAGCCCGGGGCTGCGCACAGCGACCCAGTTGATGCCGACGTAGCTGTGCGGCTCGATCTCGTCGCCCCGCGAGGCGACGTGCAGCACGGCGGCGTCGAGGCAGTTCTCCATAAGAAACGTGGCGTTGCTCCGGAAGTCGAGCGTGTTGTCGGCGTACACCGCGTCCATGGTGCGCTGCAGCGACATGGCCACCTTGCCCATGCACTTGAACTGGACGAGGCGCGCGGCAGCGTCCGGCTTCTTGCAGTACGTGCGCATGCCCGTGTCACGGAAGTGCTTCTTAGAGCTCGAGAGCTTCCAGCCAGACAGGCCGTCCTCGTACGACATGGACCACTTGGCGCTGCGCACGGCGTCAGTGCGTAGCTGCTCGGCGAGGTGCTCCCAGCGCCGGTTCTGCTCGGGCGGCGCCACCACGCGCGCGAAGAAGTCGGTGGCGAGCGGAAAGCGCGCAGCGGCGCCAGCTGACGAGCCACGCATCCGCCCCATGAGCGACGGTCGCGGACCGTCGGCGCGCGAGCTGTCCATGCCGGTGCTTTCCTTCGCGTCTGTGAATGCGCTTGTGGGTGTCACGGCGATTGTGCGAATGAGAGCTCTTCATTTTGTTTGCTGCTGAGCTGGTGGTGGTGGGAGCCAGTTTACTCTTGCGTTTTGTATACTCTATTGCGGGTTCACGATTTTGTCCAGTGTCTGCACAATGGGTGGTACATGCACTTTTGCTTCCTGGAGCCCAACTTGAGCTGACTTTGATGCCCCCTTCGTTTCATGCACACGTGCACCTCGTGTGCATGTGCCTCCTTGCATCGCGACCGTCGACAAGTACTAAAAAGGAGTATGCGCAGGTCGAGTTGTTCGTGAGGGCACCCTGGCGATGCGGCTGCAATGACCACGTCCACATGGCGAGCGGCTCTCTCTTTTAGGTGTTGTCACAACGTGTTGCTCGCTGTTGCCACCAACCGGCTGTTGCTTGCAGTTGCCTGACAACTTAAACCGAGCCGACAGCTTACACACACGCACATAGCATAACGCTCGTGCTCCACGTCCAACGTGCTTTGGCCAAGGTATCCACACAGGAGGAATGGGGACGCTCTGACAGGAAGGTGCTTGGAAAATGGTACTCTCGCTCGCAATACATATCACGCCGACGACGAGCGTGTCACACCACCCGCAATGGACGGCGCCAGCACTATCTCGTTCGCGCTAAGCGCCATCGCTGGGGTGTGGTGGTCGGGAAGGAACGCGCCGCGCATGCCCGCCGCGAGGTGTCGCTCCATCTCGTGGAAGAACGAGTCAACCGTGAGCCCTACGAAGCCACTGCCGCCCCTGTTGCTACTACGGCTACTGGCCGCGCCCGTACTCGGGCGGCGAAGCGCGCTCCACATCTCCGCGAGTCGGTGCATCGTCGCCGCTTTCACGTGTTTGTGCACGAACACTTGGCCAATGTCAGCGAGTACGGCCGGGAGCAGCGGCGCCGTGGAATCGGCGGACAGGATCCCGCAGTGTGGACATGCAACCGCTGCATCTACGCCTTTCCGGCCCACAGACTCGGAGCTGATGCGCCGGCCGTGTGCGCGGCGGCAGCTGGCGCACATGCCACTCGCGAGTTGGACGTCGGCAAGCGGAGAAGACACGACGACGCACACGAGAGTCTCTGGCGCTTGCGTCCTCTCGCGGTGCCGCACGAAGCGATCGATGGAGCGGACTTCGAAGTCGTCGAGCTGGTCGTCAAGCAGCACACCACCAACTCGGTGAAAACACACGTCGGAAGCAACGAAAGCACTCGCTCTGCAGCACCACTCACCGCATCGCTCAGCAGAACGACACCGTAGTCGGTGCTGCCACTGGTGCTGCTGCTCGTGGCGCGGTTGCCTGCCAGGCTGCGCGGAAAGCGCGTCAGGTATGCCACGGCCTGCTCGCCGTGGCTCGCCAAATCCCATTGGAACGCCTCTTTTCTCAACACCTTCTCGATCGCAACTTGCTGCTTCGCGCTCTTCTCTACGAGCAGAACGCGCGGGAGCTGATCCATTTGATTCGACAAGTGCGCGTTCCTTGTCGCGGGGACGACTCGGATTGGCGCGCCGCCCAGGCTGGTCGCATGCACAAGCCGACCGTCGTAGAACCTGGGTGTGGGAGCACGCATTGTCACCGAGTGAGCGCTACTCTCCTCTCCGGCGTCAGTGAGTAAACACGCGTACACGAGGAACGTCGGCACGGCGTGGATCTGGTATCGCTCTGTCAGTAGCGTAGACTCGCTCAGGTCGCACTTAACAATGCAGCACTTGCGTCTTGAGTGAGCAGTAGGCGATAACCACAGAGGTGTCAGTACGCTCGCCTTCCTCACCATCCACTGCTACGCTTCCACGCACCGGATATCATTCTCCGCCGTCTGCGGCGCACCAACGCCCTTGGTGGCCGCAGTGAGCTGCAACTGGATCTGCTCCAGCACAGCTTCTGCGGCTCGCGACTGACAGTCATCCACGCGCAGACACGCGACGACGACGAGCTGGTCACTCGCGCACGCCTCGCGTAGAAAACTCGAAAGCTTGTGAGCCGGGAGAAGTCTCAAGTGCTCACCGCTCGGGCGAGTGCCTCTGCCCAGGACTGAGAGCTCTCGCGAGTACCGTCCACTGGCGCTTGTTAGCGGACCTCCTCGCCTCAGCACAGGATTCTCCATCGCAATCATGCGGTGGATCTCGACTGAACCGAGCCATTCGCCAGTTTCTCCGTCCTTGAGACGCTTGAGCGACGCCGTGCTGTCGCTCTCCTTCACTGACGCACCGAACTGGATCGGCTCTTGCCCAACCTCTGCGCCAGTCCTGGGCAGAATCGGGATCTCGTGAAGAGATTGCTTGTGCGCGCGCTCACGCCGGTTCCCGTCGGCAGCCGGAGTGACACGGCACCCCTCGTAGCAATCGAATGTACTCTCTAGGGTCGACACGATGGCTTTGATGCGCTCGTCCGCGAGGTCGATGCTCCGCGGTCTCTGCTTGCTGCGCTTCTCAATCGACTCACGCTCGATGAACTTTTGGCGCTGCTGCAGGGTGAGAGTGGCCTGGTCGATGAGCAGCTTTCCTCGCTGGGGACCCTTAGTTGCTCGGCGCGCATGCTCCAAGTATGTGTCGCTGCGACGCAGCTGCTCCCCACACGCAAAGTCCACAGATATCCCTGGACATGGCGCGAACGTCACGGAGATTGAGCTCCGATCTCGATACGTGAGCAGTAGTGCGTCGTTGAGCTGGATAACAACTGGTTCGGTGGGAGGACTTCCGGCGTGCTGAGCCTTTCGGTCCCACTTCCAGTTCTGCGCCACGAGGGCCAGGCTGAGTTAGTTGGTGTCTGAAAGCTCAGGATGTTCTCAATCGCTATCAGCATCGCAGTGTGAATGACACACTCATGTTTACCTTGACGATAGTGTTGTTTGCATCCATCAGGATCCCGGACTCTTTCGAGAGGACGAGCTTCGCTCGTTGCGGGTGTCCGGCAGACCCAATCTGGCCGCAGAGTGAGCGCTGGTAGTGAGGGCTCCGAGAGAAGGCATTTGTCGTCGAGTGAAAACGAAGGAGAGAAGACAGACTCACCGCGTGCTCGTTCATTGTCCCAAGCAGCGTCTTCTTCGCGTTGTCTTCGTAGAACTGGAAGCTGCGCTGGTAGTCACTGACCTTATTCGCGCAGGCAGCGACTCGCCCAGAGAGATAGCTGGTCATACCCACCGACCCAATTTTCGTGAGTTCGAGTTCTCGCGCCACCCCACATGCTCGATGACATTTGGGCACAAAGCAGCACACACAACAAGGAACGCACAAGCAAAACCCGCAACCATGGTCGTCGAGGCGAGCTGCTGGATCGCCTGTGGAGTAGTTGGCTTCCAGCTTGAGCGCTGGCTGTGGCGTATGAGCAGTTGGCGACAGCGTGCCTGGCATACTTGGCGATAGCGTGTCTGGCATTGCTTTGAAATGAAAGATCGAAGCGAAGCGTTTCCGCCTGTGCGGAGGGACGCCGAAATTAGCCAAGAGGTGATGCTACAAAAATGCACCATCCGCAGTTTATAATTGTTTAACCCTTTTAGAACCGGGATCGAATTAGAGACCACCTGGTGGTCTCTACAAGAGCCAATCGCAAGGACTAAAACGTAAAAAGACAACCAATCACGAACAAATATTTCTGGACGTGGCAGCGCATTCGTCAAACACGGTACTGCTCATGGAGTTTGAAAGTTTGAACGAGAAGCCGATAAGCGGCCGACCAGCATGCCAGCAAATGCGCACAGCAACATGCCATGCCGCACGTGCGGCGCGAGCCCGTGCGAATGGACCGTGTTTGGGCGAGAGCTGATGCAGTTTGAAGAGCGCATGCGCCGCCGAGACACCACTGCATGGCGCCGGCACACGATGCATGCGCTTTTCCACCTCTACCACTACCTCAAGCACGGCCAGCTCGACAAGAACACACGCTGCAAATTCCCCCTGTGTATCGAGAGAAGACTGCGTTCGCAAGCGAGGTAAGAAAGCGTGTCATCTACTGTGTCGGAAGCTCTAGCTCATCTAGTTGTGTAATGGATGTGTTCGGGCGTACTCGAGCGCTGAACTGCGATGCTCTTGCTACGGCGTCGCAAACGTCTTGAAGCGCGAGACGCACCGTCTTGCGTGTAGAGTGAAAGGCAACTCGGTAGTGGTAGTGAGCAAAGCACTCGACGTAGAACCCTTCCAAGCACGCGGTGCAACCAAAAGTCGCGCATTTCCTGATCCCGCGCTGTCTGCAGAGCTTACAATAGGGCGCGCGCCTGCCTTGTTCGGCGTGATCATGTGCGTGCTTATGTTCTCGCCAACGACATCAGCGATGGCTGGGCGCTTGCTATTCGCTCGCCGTACACGCTTCACCTGTTCAAGTCTCTCGGCTGTCATGAGCGCCTCTGCTATCCTTCGCTTGAACTCTCGCAGCGACATAGCGGCTCCAATACCCGGCGCAACCTTCATCATCAAACCGAACGCGTTCGTCGCGGACATGTCGAGCGCCCACGCGAGCAGGCTCATTGAAAGGCGCTTCTCTTTCCGCCGTGTTGGGTTTGTGCTGCGTAGTTGGTCGACTCGATCAACTGCGTTCATCATGATATTGTACGCAGCGACTACCGCAGGCACCATGAAAGTGCGCCGGTGTAGTGACTCATTCCCTGTCCAGCGCCGGATGGGATGTAGACCGTGGCAGCACTGGATGGCCCCGTCGTTGCCGCCGTCCAGGACACGCGCAGATGGCGTCTCGGAGAGGTCGATCATGTAGAACATTACCACCTTCTTGTCCTTGAATGCGATGAATCCCGCGTGAGATGAGAAGGTTGTGGCTACGCCGAGGGGTTCGCTGCGATGCTCTGGAATCTTTGCCTGCGCTCGCTGATGTACTGCACGCTGCTTCTCACCGTCGAGCGGTGCGTCAACTGCTGCAATGAGCTCCCACGCCCCGCGTTCGCATGACTGGGCTCGCCCAACTGAGTCTGACAGGGCTGGCTTGTTCCACTTGTCCACGAGTTGCAAACGAACAGTTCCGAGCATTCGCACCTCGCCGTCCGTGAACTGCAGCAAAGCTCTCGCAAGCAGGTGGCGCGTGTAGAAGTTGTCGCGCACGGCGAGGCACCTGCCGGTGGGCGCTTGGAACAACTTCGCTTGGTGCCCGATCATTGCAACCCATAGTGCCGCAGCAGAGTCGTGGGCAATGTGCACGTCGTCGCGAGCAAGCGTACGGCAGAGGTTTGTGGCGAGCTCCGAGAACAGCGTCGTGTAGCGCTGGGCAGGCGTCGCGATCGACGTGTTGCCGGCGCCGTTGTCCCAAATTGTGTGCACGTAGAGCGACTCCTACCCGACACATGCGTAGAAGCGGATAGCAAACTTGTCTGGCTTTGACGGGATGTAGGACTTGGCTTTGGTTCGCGCCTTGATCCATACACTGTTCTCGTCAAAGCTACTGACACCAAACGGGGCGGCTGTGGCGTAGAACTTGCGCTGGAAGTGATGGAGGAGCGCCCGGCTGTGCCAAAGCGGATCGCGAATGCGAGCGGTGTGGTCGGAATCGTCCGTGAGCGGCGGGTGGGCCTTGAGTGCGCCTCTTATGAGCTGAAGACGCGCCCGCGGCGTCATCGCATGGAAGTGTGCTTGCCCGAGGAACGCGCGCTCACACCAACACTCCTTGATGTCGGTAATGGGGCAGAGCGGCATTGCCATCTCGAGCCCGATGTACGCGTCCATCTCCGCGAGCGCGATCAGCTTCTCACCACGAGCCTCGAGCTCTCGGTTCGTCCATGTGCGCCACAGCCCCTTCAGCTTGTCGCTGACGAAGAGTGCAAAGAGGCCAGGCTCCGCGCGCTCAGCAAACGCGCGCCGAGTTTTTGCCTCCTTCAGGAGCTGCAGGCCGCTCTCCGCGGTGAGCTGATCGATGTACGCTGACGCCAGCACATCAGCGGGCTCAGGCTGCGCCTCGTCCGCATCGTCGCTGTCGTCCTCGTGGGGTTGTGAGAGCTCCCAGTCGCTCGTAAGCAGCTCTGTTATATTAATGGTGCGGGGGGGGCTTTGTGCTGGCTCGTGCTCGGGAAGGAAGTTGGCGAGTGGATATGCTGCTTTCAAGTCCACAATTTTAATGTGTGTCTCTCTCTGTTCCATCGCTTAGAGACTGCCTGGCGGTCTCTACCAGTACCTACTTTCTTCCCCCACCCCTTTTGATGTGTTTCAGCCAATAGCAGTCGGTTCGTGGTGTTGTTAGCGACCACGTTCTGATCGCTAACTGCTATTTCAATGCCCGGTACCAAAAGGGTTAACTGAATGCCGCGCCTGGCGAGGGAAGCTCTGGATTTTGTGTTGTAATATTTTGTAGAGAACATCATCCTCAGGCTTCCGGCGCGCGAGCGGCACTGGTGGTAGTCACAACTTACATCCTGGGCGACTGATCACCACAAAGTCAAGACCGGGGCAGTGAGCAGGACAACTATGTGCAAGATCCTACGGGACGCGGCCCAAATTTCATCAAAAGTAGCCACCCAACCGCACAAAAAGATGTACAAGCAGGCGCGGTGCCCACAGCTCGAGAAGACACTTCTCGACTGGGTCGACCTCGCTAACCAGCGCGAGATATCCGTCACCAGGCACATGATCAAAGCAGTGGCTGCTCACGTCACAGCTCAAACAACAGAAGCCCCCATTTCTTACTTGAACGGCTGGCTGTCGCGCTTCCAGAGGCGCTACAGAATTAGATCACTGCAAGACTTCGGAGAAGCAGGTGACTGCGACCTCGCGCAGGTGATGGCCGGCCGCATCGGCTGCAGTGACACAACTGTCTCGTCCGATGCTCGTGATGTATGCAACCTCGACGACACGGCTCTCAATGACTGCGCCAGCCCGAAGCGCAGTTTACAGCGTCGAGGATCAAAGCGACCCAAGCGCGTCCATTCTGCTTCTGGTTGGTTGGACATGCCAACTTAAATCTCACACCCTCAATTTGCTAGAGGGAAAGATCAGCAAGCTGGGTATCGGTGTGTTGCTCGCTGTCAACGCCACCGACACTGACAAACTCAAGCGTCGCTTTGTCGGCACTACGAAGTACTCTCAGTGCTTCAAGTGGAAGGCGGTGGCGACGTCAACCTGGAGTACGAGGCGGCAACGCGAGCGTGAATGAACACGAACGTATTCGCACAGTGAATGCTCAAGATGGGCGAGCGCTTCCGCCGTTTGGAACGCCGCGTCCTCTTCCTCGTGGGCAATGCCTCTGTGCACAAAACAGCCGGTCTTGCACTCACAAACATCACCATCAAGAAACTTGCCCCCAACATGACACCATACAACCAGCCATTGGACGCTGGCATCATCGCTGCGTTCAAGCGCCTGTTTCGGCAAAAGCAGGCGCGCCATGCCGTTCGCTACGTGAGATCGACAGAGCGTGACCCGTACAAGATCTCCGTGCTGACAGCGATACAATCGGCAGTCGAAGCGTGGGGCGATACCATCGTCGCGACGACCAAGAGTTGCTGAAACCACACAAGATCCGGCCGGCTCAGGGTCTCCAAGACGAAGGTGAGTATGGATAGAGTGGTATCTCGTGTCGCGAGAGGGCTACGCTTACTGGTGCTGTGGATCGGCTGTGGTTGAGATCACCAATGGCACTGAGCTTCATCTGCAACTAAGGAAGGCGAAGATTGAGGCCATAATAAAATTCTCACATGCTGGGTATTCCTCTTCTTAGCGTCAGGAACGTCATGTTCGTTTCATGGCTACTTTGTCATGCTGATCCATCGTAACTGTTCTTGTGTCAATCGCACTAGTTGATATTGCGCCAGGCGTGGATGTTTGCGATCTCACCTATCCAACTTCAAGATTTGTCTTTTGAGGCCAGCTGGCAAAAAAAATTCCATGTCACATACCCTCTCGAAATCGTGGAGCTGGGAGTGTGCCCGAATCGGATTTTTCTGTAGTTCATTGTATAAGTTTTTATTTTCAGTAAATTTTGTTATTCGTCGCTCTTTTTGTTCAAAAGGAACGGAAAACACGACAATCCATAAAACAACCCCAACTGTATTTTTAGGTGGATAAATAACCAACCAAGTGAACTTTAACGACCAGAAACTCCGCGACAATGTCTGCTGTATGCGCTGGGGTCGCAACCCCGACAAATTTCATGACGTACTCCACCGCTGTTATCGCGAACCAATTTCCGTCTTTGACGGTGTCCGCCTGGACTGGCAAATGTTTTATTTTAGACAGACTCGTGTGTGAAGTTTCAATTTGACACGCTCGTTCGAATGAACCCCTTTTGTTTTGATGAAAGAACATACCGGCAACGTTCTAGAAGATAGCATAAATATCGCCAAAAATTGTGTCTCTTCTTTCAGAGATTGATGATTAACACCTAGTCTCTGACTCAAGGAGGCCAAAAAAATTCGACGATAATAGAAAACATCATCAATTCTTATCTAATCAAGACGAAAATTTGTTAGGTGGTGCTACTAGTGATGGCGTTACGGACGCACCTGGTTGCAATCTGGATGGAGCGTCCAGAGAGGCAGTATGTGAATAATACGATTTCTACGAATCACGAAAATTTCCATTTTTAGGCATCTGTAAGTACAAAAATACACGTTATTAGAGTCTGTTATCTAGTTCATCTTATTCACCGTTATTTATGAGACGTGCTGTACGCTCGGCTTGTTTTGACCTCTTGAACTGTGTCCGCGAATTAGCATGGAAAGAGGCTTCTACGTCCTGGATGCNGCAGGATGGTGAGATATTATCTGAACTTATGCACTTTCTGTAACATTTTGACCATATATAGTGCATTATCGTCAAGTTGTGTGCCAAAATTACAAAAATCTCGTTGTGCCACCAAAGTTATAAGTTTTTGAAATCGTGATAGCTCTGCTGTTCATACGCGTCAGACAGAAAATGTGTTTGAATGGCCCTGATCGCAACTTAAGGAGCTTCCAGATGAATGTCTAACATCGATGATCCGACACATATTCAAAAAGTTTTCTTTCACATAAAAAACTTTGTATGGGGCTTCGCTTCCTTCACTCAGACACTGGGTGTCAAAAATACTATTTAACCAAAATGGATTTTGCCTGTCGGCTGCTAGTGCAAAAATTTTCACACGATGTTGCACAAGCACAAACTATTTTTAACAAATGAATGAAAAAATGAACGTTATTAGCCCATGTTTAACATTTGCAAATTATGAAAGATAATATTTGTCATCAATTATATAAATTGTTACATGCGTTGTGCTGGAATTCCGAAGCGATTGGGACCCGGAGTAAATCTGGGTACAATCCAGAGAACTAATCCTATCATACAAGTCTTTTGTGACTGGAGCACCAGCCATTACATGCAAGGCGTCCACGCCCATAGCACCGGCGATAGTTGCGTGGCGCAGTATGGCTGTGACACGCAGCTTCTCCCTACGAAGCCGCGTTTGGGCAACGCACGGCTGCGCAGAGACGCCTTGGCTTCTGCTGGGCCGGCAACTGCCGAGTGATGCCGCTGTGCTGCTTTTGAACGCGGCGAGAGCACAACCTGGTATCTGGCTGTGCTGGCTGCCTGTATCTTATGACCGCGCAGGCTCTGCCACGCCTTGGATCTGTAGGGCCGCCCCCGACGACCTCGGAGTAGACTCCACGGACACCTAGAAGGGATGCCTGCTCGTGTCGCGGTTCTGTTGGATCATCATCACCAGGCTCTGAGTGGCCTTGTCAAGCTGGGAGCGAATGCGCTTGTGGTCTGTAGCGCTGATTACGGATGACGAATGTGCGCTGCACGTGCCGACGCAATGGCACGGGCTCAGCGAAGGCCAGAAATAACTGAGGAAACACGCGACGCACGGCTCTCTCCGTAAGCCACATGTCGAGCATGTTAGTGCTGAACGCCGGCTCGAGGCGAACAGCAACGACGAACTCGAGGTTCCGTTCCAACAAACCCTGATCGGACCAGTTCAGTGATCCCTCCAAGAAAAACAAGTCGTCGATGATCGCAACCCAGAGCAAGCAAGTGAGTTGGCAACAACAACGTTTAGCAATTTGGACATTTACAACGGCACAAACGGCACACCTTCGCATTTACCGCGATAACTTAGTCAGGATCGCGATACGTGAGTCGAGGTATTGAACTTGCGAATGCCGAGACCGTGCCTGCTCAAAGTTGACGACCAACTCGATTTCGATCCCGCACTTAACGAGATAGTTTAGAAAATCTGGCATCTGAATACGTAACGGAACAGACACACAGAGTGAGAGAGTGAGAGATGTAACAACTCAACTCAGGGGTTTATACAGCTGTATTAGTGAATGTGTACTTCAGCCCACGTAGCCTTTTTCCGAGAATAGTAGCAGCAACAACTACCTCACCATACTTGCAAGCTGATCTTGTCCGCGACCTGGAATCCGGAGCTGGTCGACAAATCCGCCATAGGAAGACACGTCAAGCGGCTCAGTAGCAGGCATGCCGAGACTGGACCACTGCGCACCGGCCGCTTCCTCACTGTACGCACACTGGTGTACCAGTGATGAGCGTGGTGACGAGCGAGCTGATGAAACTGGTATACCTGGTGAGGACGCCCAGCTTCCGCAGCTACTGGAAGAGGTCATCGCTGGAACCATAGGGGCTTGGGGGAGAGCAGGAGGTCGCACAGTCGAGAGGCAGCGGGACAAGACAGGCGGTGTAAGGGTGTTCTAGATGGGGGCATGCTGCTGGACAACATGGGCAGCGCCAGATACTCCATTGCGTGCGCTAGAACGGAGGGTTCAGAGGTGAACCAGATGGGCGGCTGCAATTGAGCCTGAAGGGTACATGGGGAAGGGACTTGAGCGGTGAGGTGCGGATGAAGCATGCAGATAATGAGGAACGCGATGCGAAGTTAGGCAGACCAACAGGAGGTAGCGTGGTGATATGGTGTGTACGAAAGCGTACGTATAACTACAGTGGAATAGAGAGGGAATAGAGAGCCTCTCTATTCCACTGTAGTTATATGAACGCGTTCACATTATTACAATACTTGGAGGCACGGGAGGTAGCTCTTTTCCACAGGCGGAGCATCCAGCAAGTATTTTGGAGGGACGAGATAAGGAAATGTTTGTCCTCCAGAGTTGAATCATAAACTTCTAGATTATATTTCATTAAGATTTTCTAAATTTGGTAAATTTTGACTGTCTGGTCCTCATGCAAAATCTTGTTCAAAATGTTGCATGAGGGACAAAAAACATACCAGATATTTTATTATATCAAGGAATATCTCAATTAGCATATTGTTCAAGAGATGTAATTTCAAAGAACAACGCCCTAAACTGGCGCCTTAGACCACTCGGCCAATTGACCACGCACAAGAACCAACACCCCCACGATCACGCGAACATGCTTCAACGCTTGCCACGTCCA
>SMMQ01003437.1:2668-14888 GCA_008271595.1 [Pythium] brassicae (nom. inval.) | reverse complement strand
AGAGAGAGAGAGAGAGAGAGAGAGAGAGAGAGAGAGAGAGAGAGAGAGAAAGAGAGAGAGAGAGAGAGAGAGAGATGATAGAGTGACAGGATGGTTGGTGCAATTTGAGAGCGATGGAAGTTGGAATGTGGGCAGCAGTGAACAAGTCTATGAGAGGGGATACAGGGGCGGGTAGTGGTCCAGAGACCAGTTTGAGAGAGCAGAAGAAAATGGAGGAGAGGGGTGGTGTGGCTGTGTGTTTGCGTGTGAATATGTACGTGTGTGTGCTTCAGCTTGAGAGAGCAAGACTGAGAAAGAAGGTGGAATGGGTGCTCTCCGGGGCGAAGACCCGGACAAGGGCCTTGTTTTATAAAGGACCGACAGAGATTCAGACGATAGCATAAATATCGCCAAAAATGGGTCCCTTCATACAGAGATTGATGTTAAAAAAACGTTGTATGAAGATTTGCCTCCCTTGATTCAGAGACTGGGTGTTAAAGCGATATCGGGGAATACCGTCTGGATTCGGACGCTGATTATTTCTAAGAAACTCAGATTTATACTTCAAATTTGTAATATATCCGGTTTAGGGTATAGTCCGAATTATACCCATATACATTTTATGTACAGCTATTTCTGTATACGAATATGGACGGATAAAAGAGTAGTGAAGAAACCGAGGGAGCGTAGCCAAAGCAGACCTGCTGTGCTGCCAAGCGAAGCGTAGCGAGCGGCGCCCAGCAGTATCTGCGAAGGCGGGCTCAGCGACCGAGGTTTACTGAACGGAGAACGCAACGCGGACCAGTACATGATTTTTCTGTCGACCGAGCGCGGAGACCCGGTAGGGCCGGGAGAGCGAGAAACAAACAATAAAATCCGGATAGTATACTGTATACAGATACAAATAATGTCCAGACATATCCGGACATATCCGAAGATGTGTCTGAAGAAGTAGAGTGTCTGCACCTGTACGGTATCGTCTGCAAAGAGCGAGCCGCATCGGCTGAGGTGTCCGTTGCGCCTTTTGTCGATAGTTACACTTAATGTCATATCTTTCGGTAACCCTACTTGTTTTGACAAATTTCGTCCGGAATATTCCCTTGAAAAAGCTGTCAGGTTGGAGTTCAGTATATTGGTGCAATACCGGTACACAATGCTCAGAAAAAAAAATGTCCGCAAAGTTTCATTTTTGGCCATGTTCTTCAATGCCAACTTCCCAAAGGCACAGCTTGCTTGACTGCTCCCACGCACTTGAGCCAGCAAGCGTGTGTTTGTGTGGCGAGCACACGAGCTCGACGCACGCAGAGAACGCGTGCTGGAGCAGCTCGTTAGCGACCACTATCCAAATCGACGAAAGCGACAACGACGGCGACTGCATCATGGACATCGGCGACGACAACGACAACGCCGCAAGGTACGACATCCGCTTCGAGTGCAGCTCACAAGTGGACGCAGTCGAGTTCGATTCGTCTCGTGGGGGTTGTGACGTGAAGAGCAAAAAGTCGGCTGCGTCAAGTAGCGACGATGATGCCGACGCGATCGCAGTCACCCGCGTGTTCGCCAGGAAGCGAGGGAGGCAGGACCATGGCGCAGCAAGCAATTCCTGTGACCGATGCAAGAGCAACCTCAACGGGAAACTCGTCGTCCATTGCGCCCTGTGTTCATTTCGCCGACACCTGTACTGCTTCACACCGCCGCTGAAGCAACACCCGGCGGTCTTAGAGCAGCTGTACATCACTGCACAAGGAACCAAAGTGCGAGTCTACCCGACAAGCGAAACAATCGCAAGTTGGACATGCAAAGCATGCCGACAGCACGGTCATGCATGCGAGCAGCTGCAGCGGGATCCCGAAGCCAAACTCCGCAACCATGTAGGCCGGAGTCGCTCTCCGAGGAAAAGACGCGTTTGGCGAGAACGAGTCGCCAGCAGAATTCAACAACCACAGACATCAAGACTCGACGAACAGACCGCGCTGCATGCAGCAGGAGCAGCAGCAGTATGCGCAGAAGTCGAAGCGAACTGTGAGCTAAGCCCGGTGCAAGCGCAGTGGCGGCGAGACGGCACTTCTCGCTTCGACTGGATCGAATTCCGTGCCGAAAAGACCAAGCGCGTCGTAGCGGAGGTCGCGTCTGAAGGCGCAGCAACTGGCGGGCTCGTGTACTACTCCAAGCCCTTCGCCGACATGAAGAAGACAGCGCTGAACTGGATGAGGCGAGTCGCGCACCAAAAACGAGCAGAGCGCAGCCGAGACCAGCGCGAGACGAAGAAGCGCCTGCCTCCGAAACGGAGCGTCATGTACCACCTGACAGAGTCTGAGCTGGAAAAACTGAACCTTACGCTCATGACTCGACAACGGGATGCCAACGACGAGAGACGGCTGTTCGATGACTCGTTGACGTACGAGTTCGACATGTCGTTGAGCAGGATTCGCCGACTGCGGGAGGCAAGAGCAAGTGAGATCGACCGAGCTCCTGATGTTGCGGATGACTTGGAAGTCGCTGTGACCGCAGTGATCACAGAAGTCGTCGAAACCGTGTGTCTGTCTATCGAAGACGTCGAAGCCGTGTGTTTGTCTCTCGAAGACGTCGAAGCCGTGTGCTTGTCTCTCGAGGACGTCGGCGCTCCTGCATCAGCGGCAATCGCTGCGCCGCGGGATACTGGACGAGCAATTTGGGCTGCAGTCGTGATCAAGTCCGCGATTATCCAAGCTGCCTTCAAGGCGAAGCAACGGACTCGCGTTCGCCAGCGACGATTGGCTGTCGCAGAGGCGTTGACACAACGAAGAGATGCGGCAGCAGCGTCCATGCGAGTGCTTTGCCTGTGTGTGCAGTTCATCCTGGTCGTTGTCAGGGGCATGCGCAACGCTCAAACGAAGAAGCTCTTGCTGCAGAGTCTTCAAGAGGCATCAGAGGACGCGAAAGTTGTAGACTCAACCGAAGGCGATGCAGAGAGGACAAGGAAACTTGCGGAGAAGCGAATCCAGCGCTTCTTCTTGCAGCGTGTTCGGCGATACCTCCACCTCAAAAAGAAAGTCATGAGTCGGCGCATCGGCTTCTGGTGGAAACGGAGGCGCGCGTGGTGGAGATGGCGCGAGACAGCACGAACGCTTCGTGATCGCTGGCTCAACAGTGCGAGCAGCGTTATCCAGTCCGCGTATCGCCGATTCCGCTCCAAGAAGACATTCCGAGAGAACCTTGAGAAGCATGCGATGAGAAAAGTCAAGGTGCTGCTTCGGTCCTGGCTGATAGCTCGAGTGGTCAGGAAGGAGAAGGATCGGTTGGAGATACTCGCGCTCGCGACATCGGTTGGAGCGATTGCAGAAGTGAACCTCTCCGAGTTGCGCCACGCAACTATCGACAAGGTGCTGCGTGCTTTGGGATTGGGGCTCTACAACGCCGGGGACTTCTGGAACGCGGCGGCCGTCCTCGAGCGCGCGTGGAAGCTCAACAGCTCCACCGTGGAATGGGAAACACGGCTTGCGCTCGCGTACTCGCACCACATGGCGTGGTACATGTCGTACGACAGCCACAATCTCATCCAAGCGTACGAGATATACTCCATCGTGCTGGGCGACTTCTCTCTGCAAGCAGGCAAGAACGGCATGTCCGAGGTCGATCCGTTCATACTTCAGGATACTGCGATCGTGATGATGCAGCTGGAGAACTTCGGCGGCTCGCTCCGACTTCTCGCGCGTCTCATCCAGTTCTTCGCGCACAACAACGGCTTTTCCTTGTGGCTTCTGCTCGCTGCGGTGCAACTTCAGCAGCGCGGGGAGTGGGAACAAAGCGTCGAGTACCTCACGTACCTGCAGGATATTCCCCCCAGCCCGTATCTCGAGCGTGACATCCTATGTCTTTGCGCCATCAGCTTGGAGCACCAGGTTAAAGATGCCGCGAGCCGCAGTGCCAGTCGTGAGGCGTGGAGTGCCGCGCTGCGGCAGTATAGCATGGCGCGAAAAACACGGCTTGTGCTGCACAGCAGCGAGAGGCAGCTGCAGAGGCAGCAGGGAGCTGACGCAACAGTGTGCAAGCGATCGGAGCACGAAGCGCGCTGGAAGTGGGAAATGCTCAATGACTTCGCCCAACGCGCCGCTGTGGAGGGGCATTATCTGCTCGCGTACCGGCTGATACTGTACATGCTGGAGACCCGATCCGAAAACGAGGACGACACCGACCAAGATCGGAGCGAGCGAGCAGCTGTCTGGTGGAGCCTCGCGGACGTGTTTCGACACCTCGGACACATCGACCTTTATGTCGACGCCACCAGACGCAGCCATCTCTGCGTCGAAGTCTGCACTGTCATCTCGCCTGCAGGTTCTGGTGGCGATCAGAATCGTACCGCCGAATGGCGACGCCAAGCAGAAAGCCAGGCTCGCAGTTTCCGAGACGGCACCGAGAAGCTATCGCTGCTCGAGTTCATGCGCAAACTGCGAGAGCAGTACTTGCCACCAGAGGATGTGCAGACGTTAGAGTCAGACGCGCGTTAGCCGAATACAGTACCAAGGCGTGGTGCTTGTGGCGTGTGCTCTCTCTCAGGAGCTTGGTAGCGGCCGTGGAATGGCGACAACATGCACGAAGGAACACCAAGGACTTTGCTCGATCCTCTGGCAGAGGCTCTGCGGGAGCGACTCGGCTCAACTGGAGCCTCCAGTCCACAAGGTTGCTTGGAAAGTGCGAGAGGTTCGCACTGAACCAGCAACATCCGCGACGGATCTGGTTACATTGGTGCGGGAATTCGAGGGAGGTAATCGTCCAAATCTTGTGCTGCCCGCACCGTGTGACCCGCACAGCATCCTCGAGTTGAATTTTCTGCAACCATTGATTCTCGCGGACTGTTGCGAGCATCAATGGACAGATTTTTCGCGACGTGGAAGTTGCCAATCGCGCTCCAACATGTATTGCCCACAAAAAGCAAGCAAGGAGCTCGCCAGATCTCAAGGAGGGGGCTGCAAGATGGCACGACTTGTCGATTCTCGTTCGTCGACTGCGTTTGACAATCGATTTCAGTGTTTACCAACTTGGCTGCAAATCCTGTGCGTTGTTCGCCGATCCGAGGGCTCGTTGCTGACTCTTCAGTCTGCGAACTGAAGAGTCGGAAACGAGCTGCACTTGGCTCTCCGCTCCGCTTGCTTTGTTTCGTGAGAATCACGAACGAATCGAGCGCGATTCACGAGCCAGAGGAGAAGATGGGGGAGAAACCTTAGTCATTCGCGGGGTCTGACGTCACCATGTCAACTTTGTCTCCACCGTCTGGCGCGATAGGCGTCCATGTTGTTGTCCGCAGAGACGGTCAGCGATCACACGAAAGCACTGGAGTTCTGTTTAGGTCCATGACAACTGGAAGTACAGAGGTGATCACAATCACCGTACATCTGCCATGTATTGGTTTGAGGAGGTATTATGACAATAGAGTCCTTTGAACATTCTGTTCTGAAAACGGCTGATCACTTTAGTGAGGGAATTAGTTTATGCCCGTCTGGGTAATGCGCTCGCCTATAAACTGTACCGCCCATGTTACGACACTGATCAATACTGTAGGAATGACGAGCACCGAGGTGCTTCAAAAGCACCTCCGGAATGGTGCGCTTTCATGCTCTTCACCGTCGCTGGCCGATCCGAGGCTGAATCGGGTGTGCCCTTGCGTGGCGCGCTTGTGCTTTGATGGTGGTGTAGTGGTGGTGGTGTCGCTGGGCGTGGATTTTACGGGCAGAGAAGGATTGAGCATCTGGACCGTCGAAATGGCAACTCAGATCCGTCTGTAATCACGTTTGACACTTCGTGACAAGCACATCGCACCACCATCTGGGAATTCGAGCATCTTTGAGAGCTCAAGTTCAGGTTGTCACGACTCTTCTCACCGTCTCCACGCTTGGAGTCCAATCTCTTCAGCTGACGCACGTGGTACGACGAACGGCGCTTACTCTATCACAAAGCTTTCAAGTCCATCTTTCGTTGCCGACCGATCGAAATATCCGTCTGTCCTTCTCGCCAAGCGAGTGACAAGCGAGGGCAAGTCCGTTCCACATCGGCCAAAATCGGTCGCTTTGAGGTTGCTCCTTGCTTTGCTTATGATGCATTCCACAATCTGCACCCCAGCGCTCAAGCCAGTCACCACTCTATCCCCGCTCTAGTCACACGATGAAGACTGCCACTGCTACCCTCGCCGTTGCCGCCGCGCTCGCGGTCTCGCAGATTGACGCCAGACCGACGTTCATCGCGCTGATCCCCAACGGTGCGAACGTGCCAGGCGTCAACGGGCTCGGTCACGTGAGCACTGCGGGCGGTGGCCCACTCAACGATTTCGGCAAGGCCTTCATGGGGGCGAAGACTAAGTGGACCACGGAGCTCTGCAATGCCGACTCGGACGGCGACGGCCAGACCAATGGCCAGGAGCTTGGTGACCCCTGCTGCGCCTGGGTCGCAGCCTCGAACGAGAAGGTGCTGTGGACCACGGGTGTGTCCCACCCGGGCGACGCCACCAAGAAATCGGACCCGACGCTCTGGGCCAGTGTCTCGTGCACCGCCGGCCCCGGAACAGTTAGTGCCAACTCCAACTCGACAGTCTCGGGAACCAAAGCTCCGAGCAACACCACGGGTGCGTCTACAACCGCTCCGACCTCGAGCGCTCCGACCTCGAGCGCACCGACCTCGCGCGCACCGACCTCGAGCACACCGGCTCCGACCCCGACTTCCGCCGCGGTCTCGTACTCATCAGTCGCCGTCGCGTCGGTTGCTGCCGTCACGGCTCTCGCGGCGCTTTTCGCTTAAGCACCAGCTGGACTGAGCTAAGGAACTGCTCGGAAACACAGCATGCGCTGAAGAGACCATTGCTTCTAATACCGAGAGTAACACACATGCTTTTTTGTATCCATACGGTAATGGTGTTGGTTCATATCACCCTTGCGTCTCTTAAGCGTGCACGAGATGCGTCACATACTCCCAGTTCCATCCGTCCCGGCGCAGCTCGACGGTTGGCCAGTAGTGGTAGTCCGTCTTGAGCGTGAACACCTTTGGCTTCGTGTTGATCGCGATAGTCTTGAGGCGCACCGAGTCGCCGTTGCGCAGCCTCTTCACCACACTCAGAAACTCGTCCAGCGTGGTCGTGGGTTCGCCATTCACCTCTACGATCCAAATCGTCGCGCGGAGACCAAACTTGTGCGCGGGCGAGCCGTAGCACCAGCGGGAACAATATACGCCGCCACCTTCTTCAGGGATGTACCCGAGTGTCGCGACCGAGTAGTGCGGCTGCTGCACGACTAGCCCAGCCCACACCACGACGCGGTCCGTCCCCATGGCAGGCAGCTGGTTCGTCTCGACCGACACGCGCATCTCCTCTTGGTTGCGCAGCACAAGCAGATCCAGCTTCGTCTTGTCCTTCACCGCCGACTCGACGTCCGCGTCCCGAACCACTACTTGCCCGTCCACTTCGAGCAGCAGGTCGCCGCTCTCCAGTTTCTTCGCACAGTCCGTTCCCGCTGCGCTGCGCTTGATACCGAGGATCTGGCGCTTGTCGTCGTAGCACCGCTCCAACTTCTGGATCCACTCATCTGACAAACCAAGCCCAGCTCGCGCCTTGGACAGAGAATACGTCAGGAGCTGCACCGGGAGGATGTTCACCGACGGCGGAATGTGACCACGACTGCTGCGCAGCGCGTCGATCACGGGGCGCGCAACGCTGATCGGGAGCCCGCGAAACACCTCCTTCCGGCCCGTCGAGTCTTGGTAGCTGAACGACAGCCACAGCGCGTTCACACCGCCGTGCTCGTCCATGAAAACACCACCGACGGACTTTGTCGTGCGGTCGAAGTGTAGCACCTCCACATTTGACGCCTTGTATCGCGGCGGCTGGAAGTCGCGGAACACCAGGCGGTCGATCTTTGTCACGACCGACTTCATCGTCACGACTGTCCAGTTGCTGCTCAAGCCGATGTAGTCGACGCTCTCCCCCACTTCAAGCGCCTTCTCCGCGAGAGTGACGCTCGCGAGGTGCGACGCCACAGCGCCGAGCTGGCTCGGGTCGTACTTGACGACCGAGAAGTTGTGAACCGGGTGCACGAACACAACTTTCGCCGGCACCTCGACCGACGCAGCGATCGTCACGAGCACGTCCCCGAGCGCGATCGGCACAGTGTTCTGATCCACGAGCACGAACCCTTGCTCGGCGTCGATGACGAGCCCCATTCCGTGGTAGCTCGAGCTTGAGATGCCGTCGATCATGTACGGGATGTCGAACGAGACCATTACGAGCGACCGCAGCAGGCGCTTCCCGAGCTCACCGCCACCTGGAAAGCTCAGCGGCGCCGGTGCGAACGACGGAATTGGAGCCAGCACCGGTGCGTCTGAAGCCGACAGGTTCGTGCACACCTCCGAGTACCAGAGCCCGTCGCTGTCGTTCCGAGTGCACATCTGCATAGGGAACCACAGTCGATCCATCATGATGAACGCCGTGCGCACGCGGTGGCGGTCGCGAATCATGAAGTAGCGCAGCACGGTGCGATAGCCGTTGGGCAACGCAGCAAGCACGCGCACGAAGTCATCCAGCGTCGGTGTTGGCTTCCCGTCGACCGCGGTGATGATGCATGGCTGCGTCAGATGCGCCTTCATAAACATATGCCCGGCTTGCGCCAAGTACACACCGCCCACCGGCAACGACGCGTTGCGCGCTTGCTGGTAGGAAAGCGAGTGGACGATGCTACCCCCTACCTCGAGGTACCGATGCGGCGTGATTTCGTGGAGGTCACCCACTGGGATGGTGACGACGTGTGCCGTGCCGCCGCGTTGGACTTCCACTTCGACGCTCCTGCCCACATGCGAGTCCAAATACTCTTCGATGTTGAGGAACGTGGTCTCCACCGTCCCGGCAAACTTGATCAGGACGTCCCCCGCCTGTAGCTTCTGGTGCGCCGGACCGTCTTGGACGACCTGGTCCACGACGAGCATCCCAGTCTCTGCCGGAAAGTGCTCGCGCACGACAGCCTCCGTGTCGGCGGGCAACCCGAGCCGGCGAACCTCGTCGAACGCTGTGTGCCGGAAAATTGTCTGCATCGTTCCGCGCGGCACTTGGAGGTCACTTTGGATCAGCCGCAGCGCGCGCACAACGCGGTCCAGCGGGAGGTAGAACGACGACGCTGCTTTCTTCGCCCCGCCCGCGTTCAGCGCAATTGCGCATCCGTCAATGTCGAGCACCGGCGAGCCGCTCGAGCCACCCGACGTGCTGCTGGCCGCGGCGTAGTAGAACGTGTTGAAGTCGTTGTACGAGTTGGATCCATACGATGGTGCGTCGCGGTCCAGCTTCGCGAGGATGCCCGGCAGGATCGAGAGCTTCTCGCCGGCGTCGTTTCCTACCACACGGATCTCCACGCCCACTGCCTCAACCGCACTTTGTGAGCCTCCGAGATGACGGGTGATGGCACTCCCTGTCTGTCAGCGCAAGAGATCGCATACAGCTTTCGCACCTTTCGCGCCTTCTGGCTTGAGCGGGATTTCGTGGAGACTCAGGAACTTGACTTTGCTCGGGTCGAAGCGGAAGAACCCAAAGTCGTGCACGGGGTCGCTGCACAGTCACGACACACGAGCAAGCGCACATAAGGCGACGATAAGAAGCCACTCCACAGAGTCCGTCTCGTTCGCGTGCATGGAGCACCGCACCGGTATATCGGGACGAGGTCGACCTCTTCCTTGTTGAGGAAGATGGCGTCGGCCACGACGGGGCCGGGCGTCACGACGTGGCGGTTGGTGAGAATGATGCCGCGCTGCTGGTCCACCACAAAGCCCGTGGCGACGCTGAAGGACGCGCCGTTGCCGTCGAACGCGCGCACACTCAGCAGTCGGATACTCACGATCGCTCGGATGCAGACATCAAGACTCGCGAGCCAGCGCTTCGAGTCGCCGCCACTAGCGCCTACCAACAGCTCTGCGCCACCGAGTTCCGCGCTGCCGTCGCTCTGCTCCGTGTCCATAGGGGGCGGCGGCGGCAGCGGCTGCTCAAAATCATCGAGGTCGTCGTGCTGGGCGTCCATGATTGTCGTCGTCGATGGTGGTGGGGAGACGAAGGGGGGAGAGAAGGAAGAAGATGACGCGTGGGAGCACGTGCTGCTGTGCGTCGTTGTCGGCTTCAGGCGCTTCAGAATGTGACCGAAATGAGTTATTTTCCGACTAAGTACGGTTGTTCAACGGGCACTTCAGTGGGTTGAGCACATCAATTAACCAGACTGCCGACTTCGACGACCAACTCGCAAGCGCGCTCGCATCCCGCATCACGCCGAAAGGCCGGCGGCATCGTCTCCTCTTGCTCAGTTCTCTGATCCCCCCGCGGCAGCACGCAACAACACACATCATAGACGAGGAACTCACACGGCGAGCGTGCACACCACCAAACTACGAGTAGTTCGGCGGTGTCGTCTCCTCCTCCTGTCTCTTCGAGGCCTCCGCGATAGCGTCCTTGCGGCTCTTGGCCCGCGCCTCCGCAGTCGTCCCTTCCGCAGCGCTCGTCTTCTCTGGAGCGACCTTTGCCGCCTCGTGGTCGGCACTGAGTGCCGACTTGTCTTCATGTTCAGGCGACTTTTTCGACTCCTTCTGCTCGTGCTTGCCCAGCTGCTGGTGTTCCTGCTTGCCCTGCTGCTTCTCGGCTTGGCCAAACAACGTCTCCTTCCACTGCGTCTCGAACTCCTCCGAATTGCTGCCCAGGCACACGGTGTGGTGCTCGCCCTTGTCGTCTGCGGAATCGCGGCGCCAGATGTTCTTGAGCCTCTTGCCATCAATCTCTCGCTCGTGCACCGCTTTCAAGCGCCCGGTCGAGTCCTCATAACGCCGGCGAATAGTCGAGACGCGGTGCCCATCCGCGTCGAGCAGCGTCGAGCTGCTGAAAGTGTATGACGAGAACGTGTGGTTGTCGTCGCGGTCCACATCCCCCCGCCGTTGCTGTTGCTTGTCCTTGTCATCAGTCGGCGGCAGCGGTGACGACTTGGACACCGCGTTCGTGCTCGAGCTCACCTCGAGGTCCTTGAAGAAATCGTCTTCGTCGTCGTGCATTCGCGGCAGCAAGCTGCGCGAGAAGGGGAACGCGCTACCCGAGAGGAGATGCGACGTGATGCGCTCCATATCCATAAGCGACTGCTCCACAGTTGCCATCGGGTGCCACATGGACGAGCGCACGCGGTCCCACGTCGAGATGAAGGCACGGCGCGGGAGCTGTTGCTGACGTCCAGCGCTCGAGAACAGCGCCACGCGCGGAGCAAACACTTTCACGCTCAGCATCTTGAGATTTGGTTGTCGCGGTACGGAGAAGAAAGCGAAGTGAAGGGAGAGCAACCAAGCGAGCGAGCGCGAGACCGACGCCAACTGCCCAACTGTCGTTCGTGAAGCAACCGTCGTACGTCTTCATCGAGCAACGACTGATTCTGCGTCGTCGCTGTCGACTCACAACTCACTCTCGACTGACTGCCATGCATTTCACTTGTTCGCAGAGCGCGTGAACGAGCGAGCCTGTCAAGCGAGAGTCGCTGCTGCCTCGCCCTGCGTTACAACCATACCGGACGGCTCCGTGTCCGTGGCGCCGTTATTTAACATCTTGGGCAGTGTGGACGCCGGCTGCTGCTGTTGTTGCCTTCAGCCTTGTGCAACGCGTTGTCCTGCACGCTCTCGTGGAACACCTCGTAGGTGTTCAGTACTGACGGCTCGTTCGGTCGCTCGAGGCACAAGGCCCAAGAGATAACAGAGTTGTACAGTTCTGCAGCTGCTTGAGCACATTGCATGAACTTGAATTGCACAACTCGCAGAATGCGCGCTGGACTTTAGAGACCGAGCGCTGGTGTTGCTACTTGAGCGCAAGACCACCACACCCACCACTTCTTACGACATCATCTATCGGCCAGCAACGCCTTTCGTCTAGGCGATTAGCTGGTTCCCGCACGTACGGCAGAAGCGGGCGACGTCCGGGTTCTGCGTCTTGCACTCGCCGCAGAGTCCCGGCACCGCAGGCTCGCTCGCCTTCGGAGGGTGCTCCACCAAGTACGACCCTGGCACGTAGCCGCGCTTGTTCCGCAAGTCGACGAGCCACCAGCCGTCGTCATCCTTCTGCAGGATCGACAGCTCTTCGCCGGGATAAATCGTCAGTTGCGTATCGTCCTGTTGAGTCGCAGGACAAACAAACGATCGCACGTGAGCACACGACCCACCAACCAACCAACCCAACGAATCACAGCTACAAGCAAAGCGCGGTAGCATAGAGTACCTGAGCCGA
>SMMQ01003434.1:2512-15729 GCA_008271595.1 [Pythium] brassicae (nom. inval.) | reverse complement strand
CCCTTCTTCAAAAACCCCCCCCCCCCCCCACCATGATCGCTCTCTCAAACCCACTCGTTCAGCTCGGCAAAGAAGCAGTGGAAGTCGCCGGTGGCGATTCGCCGCTACGGCACCAAGATCTAGCTTAGAGCTCATCATCGCAGTTAGAGTCTCTCGAGCAGCCGTACCAGTAGTTCGCCCACCCCGTGCTCACCGTCGTAGCTGCTGTAGCAGCTCGCCGGCGTTCTTCTCCGTGTCGACCGTCCGCTCGCCACGTCTTGAAGCCATTAGTCAAGCAGCGCGCACGCGTCTGTTCTCACCGCACGACTCCTATCGCAGCTCGCTTGCGCTCAGAGACGTGGCACCCTCCAGCTCCCCTCGCAGCCTCCGCGACAGCAGCTCACTCGAGTCCGTGTCGCCCGTCCGCCCGCTTGCTCTCTTAGCCACCGCCGTATACTTGCCTTCGTGCTCGCCGCCATCGCCCCAATAGCAGGTCACTCGCGCTTCGAGCCGTCGCCCTCTCACTAACGCAGCCGCCAGGACAGAAGCTCACTCGCACTCGGCTCAGTTTCGGTCGCCCGCTTGTTCTCGAAGCGGCTGCCCAAGGTGCTCGCTTTTGTCCGTGCTCGTCGCCATGGCTCCATCAGCAGCTCACTCGCTTTCAGAACTGTGCGGCAACCGCTCGCTTGCTCTCTGAGCGACCACCCAAGCTACCCCCTCTCGTCCGTGCTCGTCGCTGCAGCCCTAACACCAACAACAGCTCGCGATCAGAGCCGTGCCGCCCGCCACCGCACTCTCGTTGCCGCGACCACACCCGCTCGTCCGCGCCTGATCATTTCGCAGAAAACCGTCACCTCGAAGACCACAGGGCTGTTGGCTACACCGAGCTGCACACGCTATGATGGGGCGTCCACCGACTGCTGTGTGGGAGTAGTTCGACGTCGTCGAATCGCGCTTGAACACAAAGCAGCATCCTGACGTCGAGTGTCGGTTCTGTGGTGCTCTTCTTCAAACGCCCAAGTCTCCAAGTCACTTCAGCCGCATCTATCGAGGTGCGCAAGCGCATTGGTTCCCGTTCGGCGCGACGCTGACAGTAGGGCTTCACGGTGCCAGGCTTCGTACTCCCGCGACCCAGTGAATCCTCTGAGAACACCACAGAAAGGACGGTCGAGCGGAACGCCATCTCGCTCGATAACGGCCCAAGAACATAGCGACTTCGACAACGGAGTCGCCCGCACGTTTTATTCTGCATGCGTCCCGTTCCGGCTCATCGACAACGCGCAACTACGCAGCGCCCTGCTGCGCTTTGCTCCGAAAGCGACGACGCTGCCGACCCGGCACAGCTTGGCGAACAAGCTGCTTGATGCTGCTCAAGATGCTGTCAGCAACGAAGTCGAGCGTATCCTGGAGAGAGCTGGCCCCTTGTCTCTCGTGTCCAACGGTTGGTCGAATCTACGGAACGAGGGTATCATGAACTTTGTCTTGGCGTCGCCGGAGACTTGACCAGTGTTTTGGAGTTCGACAGCGATGAAGGACCTACGCCATACAGCAGTCAAAATTGCCAAAGAGATCCAGGCGGCGATCGAGGACGTCGAGAGCAGGCTTGGCTTCGGCAAGATCGTCGCTGTCATCAGCGACAATGCAGCGAACATGAAGGCGTCGTGGCGGGTGCTCGCCGAGACGCACCCGCATCTGATCTTGCATGGGTGCGCAGCGCACGACATGAATCTGCTCATTCAAGGCGTCTTTGGTCTGCCCTACTTCGCGAACGTTCTGGAGAAGTCGGTGAAGGTGGTGAACTTCATGAACAAGCGCCAGGGTTTGCTGCACCACTTCTCGACGACGCAAGCTGCGAACCAGTCGCGTCGGTCACTATCTCTTCCAGTCGCGACAAGATGGTACACTCAAGTATCGTGCGTGACAAGGGTCATAGAGAACGCCGTCGCGCTGGCGACGACGTTCGACAACGGCGAGATACGCCATCCCTATCGCGACGGTCGTGGGAAGCTGGCGGCAGTGGTGGAAATTGTGGGAGACGTTGAGTTCTGGGCGCACGGCAACAACGTCGTCAGGCTGACGAAGCCACTGGTGAACGCGCTCGCACTTCTCGAGTCGGATCGAACGTCCATCTCTGCGGTGAACGATCAGTTCTTCAAGTTGACCAAGGCGAACGTGTTCACAGCGCCAGCCTCCAATATCGAGCTCGAACTTCAGCAAGACGTCGCCGCCATGATCAAGGCTAGACGGAAATTCGTCGCCTCCAAGGTGGCGAACGTCGCCTATCTCTTGGATCCGTCGTTGGAAATCGCAGCCCTCGCTCATGACAACCTGATCGAAGCCATTAAGCAGGCCGTTCAGCTCGCCACCCGAACAGAAGGCGACGACGCAGCAGCTTGGATTCGCGGCTTGATGGCGCGCTTCATCGAGGAAAAGTTCGCCTGGAGCGAGGCAAAAAGGCCCTCCACTACAACCACGCTCCCGCTACGTGGTGGAGTCTTCGGCCGGACTACAGAGACCTTGCCACCTTCGCGACGACGGTACTCAGCGCGCCAGCGTCGTCCGCGGTGAGCTTGAGATCTTGGAGTGTATACGGCTTGATTCACTCAAAGGAGAGGAACCGACTCCTGAATGAGCGCGTGAAGAAGCTAGCGTATGTCTACTCGAACGCCGGGATCGATAAGGGTCCAGTTGCTCTGCTTCAGTTTGAGAGTGGTCGAGACAGCGAAGATCAGGAGAGTTGAGCTGAAAAAGGAAGTGAAACGATCAAAACTGGAGCGAATTTGTATGTGTCATTTCAATGAATGTGTTCATCGTTGGCCACAATTCGTGGCGGTGAGAAGTGTGTGTGCGTGTGTGTGGTGGAGCAGCACGCGCGGTCCGCCGTGAAGTTAATGGGCGACATGCCAAGGAGCATATGGTCCTCCAAATGGACAAGAACGACTTCTCGAACTTCGCAGCAGGTCGCGCATGACCACGGTGAAGCGCAGCAGGAGCAGCGAATCGACTTTCCAGAGCCCATTCGTTTCGTTGCGGCTCGCTCGCGGGAGCTCAGAGACCGTCGACGACGCGGCCAGCACGTGCTTCTTGTGCAGCTCGGCCGGACTCGTGCGATTGCACTGCACCGAGCGGTCGACAATAAACAGCCGCGCTAGCCGTGGCTGGGTTGTCTTCGCTCCAAACTCATCGAACGAGCAGCAATTCTGCACGCTGTGCGCAGCGCGCAGCGTCCACACAAGCAGCTCAGTGCGCCACTCGACTGTCAACAGCACGCGCAGGTATTCGCCGGCCGAACCGATCTTGCCGACGCTGCCGCAGCTCCCGCTGCCTTGCTCGCCAAACAGCTCCGCGAGTTCGACACCTGGCATCAAGCACATCACAGATTCCGAGCCTTCATCGCACTCGCACAGTTCTCGCCGCGCGCCAGTGACAGCGCGCAATCTTCCCCAACACTTTGCTCTGCACACTGTCCTTGCAAACCACGCGCCTCGTCGCGTCGGCGCTCATCAAGGCCTGCAAGTTGAACGACGTCTTCCGCAAAGTCGCTGTTGCTGCTGCCTTCGCGTCGTGCAGCGTTAGCAGATCGGTCGTCGCGAGCACAAACGCGACTGCGAGGCTCATGTCCATGTCGCTGTCCACCTCGGCAGCAGTCGCTAGTGCTGTGGTGAGGCTCGGAGCTGGGCCGACGCAGTTAAGTTCCAAGATGCAGAAACGAACCAGATCGGGAACACGCCGTGCGGCGTACACTTCGTGACGGGCACGCCGACGCCGCCGCTGCGGCCGCCGTGGTTCGCCACGAGCGCGGTCAGCACTTTCAGCGCAGCGACGCGGACGCGGATCGAGACGGTCCTGCGCTCGTCGACGCGCACGACCTCAGCGAGCGAGTGGAACGACATTGCAAACGTGACGATGAACGCCGCAACGAGCGCCACATGGCCACGTCCGCGTAAGGCGCCAGACAGGGAAGGCCGTCAGTCTCCTCAGCTGGTGGCCACACAAAGAGAGAGTGGAATTATTACAGCTGATGCGCTCACCTTGTTCTTGATGAGCCGCCCGCGGCTCCACAGCGCTGCCCGGCTTCGCGTGGCGCAAGTTCTCGGTTCTCATGTGGCCGAAGATCTCGGTAGCTCTGCCCCGATCGAAAATTACGAATCCCTTCAATTTGGAGAGGAGATGGGTCTAGTTTTTAATTCGAAATTACCACAAATTACTTTGGTAATTTGGTAAAAATGGTAAAAACTTGGTAAGTAGTAATCCACCCTATTCTGCACAGATACTTATGTTATGTGCGAGCTTCAACTCTGGGGACTTGAGAAAAGAAGATTTGTGGCTGTTCCATCACTCATCGAGTGCCCATACAAAGACTCGGTATAAATCGGCGTGCTGAACATCGCAATAAAAGAGTCGGAAATCTCGAAGCGCTTCTCTATTTTCTATTTTTGCACCGAATGTTTCCGTTTGTTTTCAGAAAATTGAAGATGTCGTCAAACAGAACTTGTTGCAAAACGAACATGTCCAGCGGACTCATTCCCGCGGAATTTAAGTCCACGCACGGAAACGCTGGTCTCCATACGAGGGGACTTCCACAGCGAGTCCGCCGTGGCCGAGCGGCTCGCGCGTACGCGGTGGCCGCTGTCGCGCGGCTCGAGCGCGATGTCCACGTGCAGCGCGTCGCGGAACGCGTCGTCCGAAAGTCTCGGGAATGACACGACGCTCGAGCGGACGCTGCTGAACACCGAGGATGCGGCGCTGTCATGGGGGTTACCCCGCTGACGCCGGCCGTTGCCACCCCCATTGCGCTCGTTGTCGTCGCTGCCGGCGCTGTCGCCGTCCGATTTGTCATCGTCAAAGTCAAAGGGCGAGAGCGTGGGGCTGAGGATGCCCTCGACATGGTCGCCGTAGCTGAACACGGAGGACGACGGCCGCGTGTCCGTGGGCGAGCGACCGCGCTCGTACAGCGTCATTGCGTCCAGCAGGTTCTTCGCGAGCGCGCGCCGCAGCCACTTCGCTTGCTGCCACTTGTCCTTCCAGCGACCAGGCTCGTACGTGGCCAGCACCAGGTCACGCGCACCGCGCGAGCGCAAATGAACCTCTGGTTCATTTGAGCTTTTTGCTCGCTTCGCGCATTCGTAAGGGACTGCGCACGCGTGTCACGCATGTGACGCGCGTCAAGCCGGTCAAAGATCTCAAAGGGGTCTTCGCGAGGTATGTACAGCGCGAATACCGGGTGTCGTGAGCTGCGACGAGGTGCTAATATCGAAATATGCGCTGCACGTGACTTACAGCAGACCGGAAATGGCCGAACTAAGACAGCGAGGCACCAGCGGTTGGCTTGGCGTGTCTGCGTTCAGTTGGGCGTCGAGTTGAAACGAAGAGCGGCTCATGAGCTTTGTGCCCCAAGAGATACGACTGCGAGAGACGAGAGCGCGATGGAGACTAGCTCGGAGCGCTGGCCGTTTGCGTGGTGCGTGTGCGACGTTGTCCAGGCCGTTTATATGGGGCGAGAGGCTGACACGCAGTTGTTTGCTTGCATGCGTAGTGTCGAGTGCGCTCGAGGCGAGAGACGAGGATGTGAGCGACACGGGCGCGGAGGAAACGAGAACGGAGCGCTCAGGATTCGAGTGGTGCGTGTCTGAGCATTGCTGAGCCGTGATTTATATTTTATTTTTTGGGGGGAGAAATGTTCACAGATCATCCTGTGCTCGCAGAAGCAGCTACAAGATCAATAGCACGAGAACCCGAGCGCAGGACACGCGCGAGAGCTTCAAGCGTTGGCGAGGTTCGTCTGTGAAACGTTTGGAAGACTTCAAACAGAGCGACTGGCTGACGCGCTGTTATGCGCTCATAGACGAGTGTACCAGTGGGTTGGCCGCTTAGACAAGTGCTCGAAAGACGGGTGAAGGCTCACATCCTGGCCAGCGATAGCGAGCCTCTCAAGAAGGGGCATAGTATCGTTGGTGCGAATATCAAATACTCAATGTCAGATCGAGTGCGCAAAAGTGGTGAGTTGCTCATGGCCGTTTTTGTTGTAGATGCGATTACGCAAGGCACGGAGCACGATGGAGATGCGCCAGAGTTCTCGCCGAGAGCTAGTTCGTCTATGCTCGCGAGCTCTCCCACGCCGTCCGAGTTGCGGCGCGTTGCTGCTGCGGCCGACCAAACACTGTCGTCGTCGAGATCGCTGGTGACTCGTGCTGCTTCGTCGGCGTTCTTCGAGGCTATGAAGTGGCAGCGTGCGGAAGGGCTGCGCTCGACCAATGAGATAAAATCCCCAGCGGCAAGCGAACGAAGCGCACGCTGTCGTTCTTATGCGACGCCTCCCTTGATAACAACAGTAGCAGCGACGTGTCCGACGCGTCCATGTCGGGCACAGGTACTGTCCAGGTCGTGGACTCAAGAGTCCATGTCAAGTCTCTCATGGAGGAGCACGAGAGCTGGGACCAGTGGAACGACTACCTGAACGAGTACTCGAGCGAGACCAAGCAAGTCATTCGGGTTGAAGAGGTCGTCAGCTGCGCGATCGGGAACACCCGAATCAAGAGAACGAAGGCTGCGCTGCGAGGCGAGTCGGCGCCGCTGGTTCCTGAGAAGTGGGAGGCGTTTGAACGGGCGTACATGTGTACGCACGGGTAGAAGAGGAAGAACCGCACCCGAGGGAAGCGCCCGCGACGACACACGCGCGGTACGGGATACCCTTTCTGCTTCATGCTCCAGCTCACCCAAGACGGAGTGCAGTGGCTGCTGCATGTGAGGAACGAGGCGTTCTATCACAATCACGCCGTCAGAGACGAGCCTTTCGGCACGTACCACACCTCTCGGGGAGTGCAGAACGCATATACAAGTGCTCGCGCCGACGCAAGTCTCCGCCTGTGCGAAGCGGGCGAGCGTGTTCGACTTCCTTCTCAAGCAGGGCGTGAACGTCATTTGCTAAGACGTCGACAACACCGCGCACCGCATCGCACCAGCGTCCCGAAGCGGTACGACGACGGCGTGACTGCAAGTGTGCTGGCAAAGCTCGTGGACAAGAACGACGGCTGCATCGTAACTGTGGATGAGACAAACGCGGGGAAACAGGGGTCATCTCGACCACTACGCATGTGCTGTATGCACGATTTTCAGAGCTCCCGCTGGTGGATTGCACACACAAAACTAATCGGTGGGTGTCTGTGCGGCGTCTTGGGTTGAGCGTCTTAGTGTCCATGTTGTGTCCATGTCTGAACATGTTTTGTTCATGTTTCCATGCCTTTGGTGTACGGACGCAGCTACAACTACCAGCTCTGTACTCTGATGATCATGGACGAGTTCGGGGAAGGACAAGTCGTGCAGCAGTCGCTGTTTGAGACGAATGGCGACTGGCTCATTCACCGAGCGCTGGGCCACTTCAAGCACACGGACCCAGATCGGCACCGGTTCTTGAGGGTGGTCGTGATTGACAAAAACATGAATGAGATCCGCGTCATTCAAGCTCACTTCCCGAAAGCTCGCATGCTGATCTACATCTTCCATGTCGTGAAGTATCTCAATGTGGCGTCGCGGAAGCCGGAACATTGTAGGATCTCGCAGGACGACCACGCCTCGATCGATCATTTCGTGCACAACGTCGTGTTTGCTGCGAGCGACGTCGATTACTAGCAGAACCGAGAGTCTCTGAAGCAGCTGTGCGGCCACCTCGGGTTCGACTCCTTCTTCAGCTACGTGAAGCGGAACTGGCACGCCTGCCAGAACATGTTGGTGATGCATCGGCGCGCACACCTGTCCCACTGTCGCAACCACACGGACAATCGACTGGAGAGCTACATCGGGAAGCTCAAGGGCGCGGTAAGCGGGTCATCGAGCATGGCGTCGTGCTCTAGGCAATTCTGGCGAGCGCGCGGCACAGCGAGAACGAGTATCGGTTCCGCAAGTCGAGGACCGGCTCATTCACGAACGCGTTCTACGACGAAGAAATGAGCAACGTGCTGGGATTTACCACCCACTTCGTCGCGGAGCAGGTGGAGCCGGAGTACACCGCGGCCTTGGCGAAGTTCGGGCAGTACAAGTTCGTGGAGGATCTCCCAGGAGAGAGCGTGACGGTGCAGGGTCGGCACAACCGGCACCGGGCCAGCGTCCTCTATTGGACGTGCGAGTGCGCCTTTTCGCCGTCGATGAAGCTCCCGTGCCGTCACGCAATCGCCTACCGCAAGGCAAAGCGCGTCGGAGGCTCCGTCATTTTACTCGAGAGCATCGACGTGACATATGTGAATTGAATCGATGTATCGTCCATGTCTTTTTGCGGTTTGTCCATGATTGACGGTGTCGCTCATTGCAGGCGGGTCGGCGTGCCCGACCCGCCACCATCAGGTCGCCAGGTCGTGACGAACGGCCCTACAACAGCAACTCGCGGCGACCCTTCTCTGCTCACCCCAGCTGATCGGTTCCGCGAAGCAGTTCGTGTCACCTGCATGATCGCATTGGGTCTCGCAGACAGCGATGACTCTGAAGAGTTCAAGAAGTAGCTCGCGTTCGTGATGAGCCAGTGGCGCAATATTCGCCAGCGCAAACGCACGACCACGGAGCCTGATCTCACCCCCAAGCCCGAGCCGGACGACGCCATCGACGTGCCATCACAAGTGCACAGTCTCTACCTTGAGGAGATCGGAGACGTACTCATCATCCAACCGAATGGCGTCAAGATTCCAGACCCATAAGAGGTGGTCTCGGTGGCGTCACAGTTGTCGCAGTCAGCGCAACAACGTGACGAGTCGGATAAGGGCAAGAGAGATTAGGGACGCGATCATGTGGACGGCGATACGCGTCGTGTCGAGTGTGTGCGAGGCGGGGTGAGGACGACCGCTGCAAGACCACCCGGTGACCGCGAGCGCTCAAGTTCCGAGATCTCTGGACAAACGTGGACCTTCCAGGTTTCCATACATCGTTTCCAAGCCCTTCTTCCAAGGCGCCAGCCCTTCCATTCGAAGCTCCGGCCCGACGCAGCAAGAGTCGAGCCAACACCAGCTTGAGAGGAACAAGGCTGGCGCAGCTGCGTCGGACGACTTTGACGCTAGTCCTATCAGCGTTCGGCTCAACCGGAAGAGGTAGAAAAGTGGATGGCCGCTTTTTGATCGGAAGAAGGCTGAAGCAGAGGAGAAGCAGCAGCGCAAGGTCTTAAGCACGACCGAGGCGGACAGGCGGCGCCGTAGTGAGGTGTCTCGTCGTGACGTGTCAAATGCTCTGGACGCGGAAAAGCCGAGCGCACAGGACGCGCTGAAGCGACTGCAGCCGATCCCTACGCGGTTTGATGACCACGCCAGGAAGAAGCTCAAGTACCAGCGAATCAAAGACCCAATCCTGAGTGTCGACTCGTACTATCGACTCTCGTCGCGCCTTCTGTGATAGTGTATGGACGTGCTGCCGCTGGGGAATGAGCTAAAGGATGCCATCGTCGTCTCGAGCCAGTCGGACCCGAGCGTCGCGATGAGCAGCCAGCGGGAGGTTGAAGTGGTCGACATTACCGGCGTTGGGCTGTTTTCAAGAGAGCAAGTTGAGGCCATGCAGCGGGTGGCCAACTTGCGGCGTCAGTGCAAGTAAGGTGTCGCGTTCACCAAGTGGCTCGTAGGTGACATAGTTGTGGCGCTACAACAAGACACAGTGCGAGTGGTGGCGGTCCAGATATCGTCCATGTATCAATCCATGTCGGTACTTGGACTCAAGCAAGAGCTGGCGATCGCGGACGTGTACTGCCTCCAGCCGCCGGAGTGGTTCAGCGATGCTGTCATACTTGCAGTTTGCGAACATATCGAGCACCGACAACCACTCACGCGCTCGGCTGTTGTCCTTGAAGCCCAATCGTCGAGGACGCGCGGGACCCAAGAACCAGACTGTGTCAGCCGAGGTTGTCGCGGCAATCGCGGCATCGCTGAGCAACGGTATGGCGCTTATACCCGTTAACTTCAGTGATCAACATTGGTGCAGCATCGTCGTCGACAAGGCGGCCTCCATGATTAGCTACTACGATTCGCTGAACAACAAGGTGTTCGTGCAAGTGCTCGACGGCCGCGCGTAAAGTATTGTCCGGCAGTGCTGCCAGGAGTTCACGGTCAGTGTGCTCAACTCGCTGATCCAGTTCGATGGATTCGGGTGCGGTTTCTTCGTGTGCACGTGCTTCTGGCGGGTCGCGGACAAGACAGTGGTTTCAGAGATGGCACCTTTCAGTGACGCGGCGTGACGCTTTGAACTTCTGCACGTTATGCTTACGGGCTAGTGACCAAGCTCGCTCTCTATCACTGTATATACACGTCTGCTGTGGATACTGTCGTGTGTGGTGTTGCTTGTACTCATTGAGTGCGTATATCTGAACGTGTGAGCCTGAGGGGCGTGGGGGACGTTCCAATGATGCACATCAACCACGTCAACATCACCAGCAAGTGGTTTACATGGAGTGACGAGTTATTCGTCGTTGCATGAGCCACAACAGCGGTACGAGGCACTTCTCACAGAGCCGAAGTGACTGTAAATAAGCTCTGCATGTGTAATTGAGGCTGCGCTGGGATATCGAATGTGTGTACCGCTCATAACGCGCAGTTGTGAACGGCTGTGACGATCACAACCGTGCTCGCCAACGCATGGAGAAGTAGCGCAGCGCGCTGCAGGGGACAGTAGATCACCCACTGCGCGCGAAGACGTGGGCAGGAGAATGCAGTAGAGCACGTATGTGGTGTTGCCTCATTTGCAAGCTGAAAACGACGCACTAACGCTACCAGAAGCGGCTGTAAACAACGCGAAACTTGCTCGAATACACGGTGCACGGGGCGACGCACGTACGCACACGTGACGACCACATGCAGTTGGTGCCGGCATGTACAAAGATGGAGAAGATGGTGTTTGAGTTCTATTTGGCGCCATGTATGCGATGATGCAGTGCTGTGACTGCTGTGGGTGCGATTGTCTTTGTGTTTGTTGCCTCTTCTTTCTCGTGCCAATGCCTTCGGACACTCAATGAGTTGCGTCATGACGCTCCTCGCCACCAGATACTCGTATTACGAGTACTTCAGACTCTGCCCACACTCCCACGCACGCCGCTCATGTCCATTGACAATAATCCAGGCTCGGCAGCGCAGGTTCACTGGCATGCAATACAGTGAATACGCCCCACAAGCCATTTTTGTATGGATTGTCCAGGTATATCCTGGACAAAACGTGAAGTTTCTGTAATTTAACGAGCCGAGAGAGGGCAATGAAGCTTACGTTTTGATTGTTCTGCGTCCTTTCGATATCTTTGATATATCTTACAACGATTTCGAGAGGGTACAGAACCAGATTAAAAACATGGATTTTACATGGAAATAACGCGGACAAAACATACGACAAAATGCCTCGTCACATTTCGGGAACATTGACCGTAGCACCCGCCAAGATATTTTGGCACCTGACAAGAAAATTCATCTTGCATTATACAAGATTGATTTTTCTACTGCTTTGTTTATAGAGGCTGTATCCTAAAATTGTTCTACTCTTCTCAAAATTTTATCAAATAAAACTTCGAATTTTTATCTTGTAGAAGATGAAGGACTCTACAAGATATCGAGCTCTCTTCTGGCTGTAATCTTGCCAGCTACAAGAAGAATTTCTAAGATATGACACAGGTGCGCGCCAGTTCTGTCCACACCGCAGCTTCTTTAAAACAGCAATCAGAGTACACGACATTCATCACAGCAGTAACGCTGCGAAGCATGAGCACAGAGATGGCTTCGACAGCAGTTGTGAAATAGTGCACATTCGCGCGCGCGTTCAAGCAGCCCCCAAAAGGAAACCTGGCTCGGCCGGTATCCGGACGAAATTCGGCTGTTCTGATGAGTGCCCGACTCGCCATTTTGGATATTGAATTTTGTAAGTTAGTGTGCACCACATTGGGATCAGATTAAGAGATTGTTAGTTTTGGATAGTTATCGTCAAGATGCCGACAATGACAATATCTAATAATCTCAGGTTTATACTTGGCATTTGTAAACTAACCGGATTTCGGCGTTCCGACAAATCGTCTTTTTCGGTGTAGTATAATTGTATACAAATGTGGTCGGAAAATAGATTAGTGAAGATACCGAGGGAGCGTAGCCAAAGCAGACCTGCTGGGCTGCCAAGCGAAGCGCAGCGAGCGGCGCCCAGCAGTATCTGCGTAGGCGGGCCCAGCGACTAAGATTTGCTGAGCGGAGTACACAACACCAACCAGAACATCCATTCTTTTCTCCTCGCACGAAGGCTCGGAGAGCCGAGAGTGCGAGCACTCACTATACTGACATCCGTATGAAGGAGTGTACAAACAGTATGAATTTTGGCATGTTTTTATCCGGACTTGACCGAATCGTTTTCGGACAGAGTACCGTGACCGAACCGTTAGGATATGGATAGATAGCATCGTTATTCTGACATGTATTGGAGTTTGTATGCCACCGACCAGCCAATCACATGAGTGCATTATGATTTTAGCTAATTAAATTAAACTTTGTATCTAATTTTGACCAATCGTGTTTTTCCTCGCTGTCAGCCATTCGATTCCGACGCTTGCCGACATAATTTGTCGGAATGGAAGCTAAAATATGAGTATGCTGCTAGTGAAACGAAGTTGTTGCGAACTCACACTCATACTTGCTCTCGTTCCAACACCCATGAGCCTCGCCGATTTACAGCCAATCAACACCAACAAGGCCAAGGCTGGCGCCGTGAACGTGTTCATGCATTTCTTGCGCGAGGAGGAAGTCACTCTCGACGCTGTCGACTTTGCTGTGCGCGGTGATCCGACAGGCGCGACACTCGTCGCTCTAATGGACCGCTTTGGCGTTCATCTTGCCTTTTGTATAGCAAAGGTGGCCACCCCTCGCCCGTCACACGGTCATGCAGTACTTTCGGCAGGCCAAGGGGTAGCTGCTGGAGCGCTACCCGACGTGCGGCGCGCTGGTGGAGAAGGTGCTGCTCAAGAAGGGCAGGGTGCTCGAGGGCTTCTGCGTCGCGCGACCGACGGGACGAATGGTAAAGCAAGCTGCAACGTGCACGAAAGAGGACCTGGGCGTCTGACAACGTTCCTGTATTCAGCAGCGACAACCCGAACCGACTATCAAGATGCCGCGCCCTCGTTCTATTATGGTACTTGCTGGGTCGCGCGTCAGATCTGACTCTGACGCAGAAGCGGTTCCTCTCGATCTGTTCCAATGAGACGTTCCTCATACGCTTCGTGCGCGTGAAGACGTCGGAGGAGCAGAGTTTGTCGT
>SMMQ01002205.1:17902-30214 GCA_008271595.1 [Pythium] brassicae (nom. inval.) | reverse complement strand
CCCCCTCTTGGCCCACCGTGTTGTTGTTGGCTTTATCGTGCTCTTGTGTCGTCTTCATGACTGGTGCGCACTGAGGGGGCGAGAGCCGCTGGGCAGCACAAGCAGCGGGAGTGCGAGGCCGACCGCCTCCAAGTCGTCGCGCGACAGCACGCTCGAGTAGAGTCTGTTCGCCGAGTACGACGGCGCGAGCGCGGTGAACGGGTGCGCGAGCGTGTCGAAGAGCTCGCGGCACTCGTCGTCGTCGAATGGCGGGGCCGCGTCCTCCACAGCCGACGACTGTGTCGTCGTCGGGATCACCACGAGCCCGCTCTGCAGCAGATACCGAGTCGCGATCTGGACTGCCGACTGCAGCGCTGGCGTGCCCGCCATCGTCTGCGTCTGCGTCTGCGTCTGCGTCGGGTGCGGCTCGCGACCCGCTTCGTGGGCGACCACGACCTCGAAGCGCTGGCCACGGTGTTTGTGCGCGATTGTGTGCACGAGTCGGCTCCAGCGGTCCCGCACGGCGGGCGACAGCGCGTCGAGCGCTCGGACAGGGAAGCGCACGATCACGTCCACGCCGCGTCCGTGCGCGAACGCCACCGCACTCGCGAGACGCGTGTCGCCTCCTGTCTTCGCTTCGGTTCCGTTGGCTGCGGCCGCTGGCGACAGTGGCGGCTCGAGACTCAGCACCAGAGCGAGCGCGACGGGCGGGTCGCACGGGTGCGCTCTGAGGATGAACTCGGTCAGCTGGATGCTAAAGTCGCTCACCCCGAGATGAGCGACACGGCCACGCTGCTGCAGCTCGAGTGCCGCCGCCCAGAGTCGCAGCACCGCACGCTTCGTCTCGTATACGTCGGGCTCGCTCGGGAGTGCGAGGGTCTGCATACGCAGCAGTAGGAGGTCGAGGGTCTCGAGTTGCAGGTGCTCCAGTAAGCGCTCCGCTCGCTCGAGCAGCTCGTCGGCTGCCCAGTGCGCTGACGTCTCAACTACGACAGCAAAGTGCGCGCGCGACAGCAGCGGGTTGCGGTCGCAGGCGTCGTGCAACGCTGCGCGCACAACGCGGCAGGCGCGTTCGTCGTCCGGCGCCAGCAGCGCGACGCCAGCGCACGATCCTGCGAGCAGCGCTCGCGTCAGCTGGCGAGCGGTGGTGTCAGAGGCGCCTGCTTCCACAGGGAAGAGCACGCGCTGCTGCGCGTTCAGCACACTCGCGACACCTCCTCTATGCTCAGTACTCCACATCGCCACCGTGTCGTTTCAAGGAGAGTGGGGACACTGTTGAAGTGAGCACCAGGAGGTGAATGACCACGAATACTTCCTCTTTGGAAGAACCGCCCACTCGTCATCGCTTCGCTTCTCAACTGCCTGCCTTCAGAGCTTCAGCACGCCGTCCCGTAGCAGCTGCCGCAGCGACCACGCTGTCGGTTTCCCGTGTCCGTCGTCCGAGTGCCGCCAGCTCCAGAACGTCCAGCCGCTGTGGGCCCCCGCGAACGCGCTCAGCTGGGCGGCGGCGAGCTGCGCGAGTCCGTCGCGGTCGTCCGGTGGGAACGCGGAGGGCGGCGACGCGAGACTCCACTCACTAATAAGCAGCCAGTTCCCCCGCCACGCGCGCACCGAGTCGCCGTACTGCGCCACTGCGCGCAAAATCTGCTGCTTGCTCTGCCCGTCGTAGCCCCAGAGGAAGTACGGGTGCCACTCGTGCCACACGTTGAAGTAGCTCGGGAAGCGCATGAACGTCTCCATGCACCCCGGGCGCTGCTCTGTGAGAAACGGCGACACGACGAGCACGCAGTCGTTCCCAGTCGCTCGGATCGCAGTGTACGCGCGCGTGAAGTAGCTCTCGAGCACGTGGCGGTCGACCGGACTCTCCGGCTCGTTGAGCAAGCCGAGGCCGAGAAACGCCGGGCTCGCGCGGTACCGCGCAGCGAGGAAGCCAGCAAACTGCACCGTGTTCTCCACGTTCTCTGGGTACTGACTCCAGTACGCGACGCCGCTCGTCGGCGCCGCGCTGTGGTCGCGTCCGTTCTGCGAGCCCTTGGCGGCGTGGATGTCGATCAGCACTGCGACGTCGTGCGTTGCGCACCAGTCGTTCACGAGCGCGTCGAGGAACTTGAGAGCGTTCGGGGCGAACACTCTCCACTCGTGCTTGTGCGCCACGTCGGTCGGGTCCGAGCCCATGAGCCAGAAGCCCACCGGCACGCGCACAGTGTTGAGCCCGACGCGCTTGATCTCGGCGATGTCCGTTTCCTGGATCCATGTTGCGCGGTGCTGCTCAAAGCGCGGGTCACCCTGCGCGTGGCCGAGGTACTTCATGGTCGCGAACTCGCCCTGGCAGCTGATCTCGCCTGGCACGTTCGCCCACACGCCGGAGTCCCACGTCATCCAGCACTCGGCGACCAGCCAGCCGCCGAGGTTCGTGCCTCGGCATGGGAGCTCGCCGCGGCGGAGGCGTTGCTGCAGCGAGTCGCCACTCGCCATTGGTCGTGCGTCGTCAGTGTTGTTGGTCGGAAGAGGCGAAGTGATGCTGTGAAGTGTGGCGTTGCTTCTTACGTAGTACTGGTACTAAGCTGCGATAGTCAGGCACCAACTGGGGGAAGAGCTCCGCTTACAGTCCCAACTGGTCGAGCTCTTCAACTGCCTGAAGTCCTGCGAACCCAACAAGCCTCATAGTCAGCAACAGAGCGAGAGGAGGGAGGACCCAGCGCGTCGTTCGACCCACCCGAGAGATACGCTGCTTGCAGCGCGCCTTGGTACTTGTAGATCGTGGCCTCGCCTGCGAAGAGCACTTTCGAGCCCACGAGCTGGCGCAGCGTCTCCGGGTCGCTCTCCGAGCTGTCGACCGTGAGGCAGCTGTACGCGCCGCGAGCCCACGGATCCTTATCCCACCTGTATACACACACATCACAACAGTCACGGGTAAGCGAGCCATCCATCATCCCCCGCACACCTCACTCCACCACCAGCCAGACACTGGAGAGTCGATAGCCAGCCACCTCGTGATGAAGTGCGCAGTGGGCTCTGGGATGTGAGCGCCGTATGTGCCCTGTAGCTGCTTAAAGAACGCAGCGACGATCGCGTCGTCCGAGAACCGGGCGGACGCCTGCGCCGCCGTGTCGCCGACGAGCACACCCTCGAGGATCGGCGCCTGCTTCGCGTAGTAGTAGTTGAACATCAGCGGGAAGAAGAGCGTGTCGTCCGCGTCGGCGTCGGTCGCAGCACTGCTGTCGGCGCGGCGGAGCTGCCCGAAGAACGGGGCGTCGCGCTGCCAGAACACGTCAGGAAACTGCAGCAGCACCTTCATGTACTGCCCCATGGCGGACCGGGCGATCGCGGCCTGCTTTGCGCGCGGGAGCGGGGGCGAGAACGCCAGCGCGCCCGTCTTGAGCAGTCCGAGTGCCGCGGTGACGATGACGTAGTCTGCGCGCACGGTGCGGCCGTCGTCGCTCTCGATGCGCACGCCGTCCACGTCGTCGCCGTACGCAACGCACTGGACGCGCCAGTTCGTCCGGATCGCGGCTCGAATCGGCGCGGCGAGCCCGTCAATGAGACGCTCCATGCCGCTCGGCACGATGCAGTGCGGCCCGGCGTCATCCCTGCGACAGAGAGAGAGAGAGAACCCGACTACCGTCAGCGTGTGTGCGCACGTCACAGCGCCACATGAGCCCATCAAGGAGGGTACTCGGAAGGAGCCGCGCGCCGCACCCAATGAGGTCGGTCTCGACAAAGTCGTCGAGCTGGAGCGCGTCCGCACTCGCGCCCATCCAGATCTCGATCAGCTGCACGCAAAAGTCCACGCGCGCGCGGCCGTCAGCGCTCGTGCGCACTGCAGCGCGCAGCGCGTCGTCGCTCGCGTCGTGCGCGGCGCTGTCGTTCGTGCGCTCCCCCACGAGCATCTCGACGAGCTGCGCGAGGGACTTGCGCGCGTACGTACGCTTTTTCTCACTGTCTTCTGCCGTCGCGAGCTGCTGCAGGCGCTCGAGCAGCAGCGCGTTCAGGCGCCACGTGTGCTGCACCTGCGCGGCGTCGAGCTGCCGCGCGCCGTCGAAGAGCGCAAAGCCGTCGCAGGACGCGGGGTGCAGCCACGGGTTGCGCGCGCTTACCGCCTTCAGCTTGACGCCCAAGTTGCTCGCGAGCTGCGCGACCGCGCTGCCGCGCGTGCCGTGGACCCACGCGGCGCCGGCCTCCACGTTCACAGGCAGCGCGGCGCTGAATGGCCTCGTGTGCACGCGGCCGCCGACGCGCGTCTGCGCCTCGAGCACCGCGATTTCGTGCAGCAGCAGCCCGCGCTTTGTTACGAGCGCGTTCGCGGCCGCGAGTCCCGCGAGCCCCGCGCCGACGACCGCCACGCGCACGCGAGACGAAGACGCACTCGCTGCTCCGGAGGACGTCATTCTGGTGTGCAACAATACCTGGTGGCAAAGTTGCCACTTGTATTTTACCTACTGCAGTACTTTAGTATCGACAAGGTCGAATCTGCAGTGGCATGAGCGCCGGCGAAGAGGCCGCGAGCGGCGGCGAGCTCCGCCGACGCGACCGTCGCGCGGCGTTCGCTGTGCTGCAGGACAAGTTCGCGCACGCGCGGCGCCTCGCGTGCTGCCCCGCGATGGACCTCGTGGCGCTGCTCACAGTCGACGGCCAGTTGCTCGTGCACGTGCGTCGCGAACGAAAGCAGTCCTTCTTGGTATCAAACCACACCACTGGTATTTAGTATCAAGCACCCACTGACCCATTCTCGCAGCGCGCCGTGTCGTGGCAGCGCCTGCTGCACGTGAAGCCCTCGGACGTAAGCTTTGCGGCGGAGGCGCTCGAGTGGCGCCCCGACGGCCGCGCGCTCGCACTCGGCTGCGCGGAGGGCGAGGTGGTCGTGTTCGACGTCGAGACCGGCGCGCCGCGGCCGGAACTCCGCGCGCTGCGCGCGCTGCACACGCCGCACCACAGCTGCGCCGTCACGTCGATGCACTGGGCGCAGTGCGGGCGCCCAGACAGCTCTCACCGCTCGCACTTCCGCGACCGCGCCGGCCGGCTGCTGGACGCCGCCCCCAGTCCAGTGCTAGGTACCACCAGTGATACTAGTACCACCAGCGCCACGTCCCGGAGCGTTCTGGCGACAGCGGATGCGAGCGGCCACGTCGTGCTCTGGTGGGCGGGGACGATCTGCGTCGCGACGATCGACGTCGGGCAGCTGTTTCGCCAGTCGGTCGGCGCGACGGCGGCCGCGACGGTCGCAACAGTCGAGCGCGTGCACCTCGCGCCGGACCTCTCCCGGCTCTTCGCGGTGCTGGCGGTGCGTGCAGACTCGGAGGACGCAGACGACGACGATGTGGCGGCCGCGCCGCGCCGCGAGCTCGTGGCGCTCGACCTCGGGGCGGTCCGCGCGTTCCAGGACGACCTCGGCTTTGTCGCGCGGACCGTCGACGCGGGCCACCGCACGCTCCACCAGCTCGTGCTCGCGAGGCGGCAGATGGTTGCCGAGTGGAAGGCGGCGACGCGGATCTTTGAGCTCAAGCTCGGGCTCCTCGGCGCGCTCTACGAGAAGTACGCGTGCGCGGACCCGCCGCAGGTGCACATGCTCGCGACGCTCGCGAGCGGGATCACGTCGCCAGCACTCGCGCAGTTCTTTGCCCAGGACATCCAGGAAACGGTGCGTACCGACCATCATCTCTTGTCAGCCTGTCGTCACGGGTCTAGCTCACCGGTGGTTATTGGGTTGGGGCCGGCACAGAGCGTGGATCGGATGCGGCAGCTACTGGTCAGCGGCTGCCAGACGCTCGCGACGCTCGTGAATGACAGCTTGAAAGCCGGGCTCGTACGGATGCTCTTCCACGTCTCGGAGCTGCGTGGCCGAGCCAAGTGGAAGCGGGCGGCGTTCGAATACACGCTCGGGATCACGGTGGCGCAGCTCGACGAGCTCGCCACGCTCGTCGAGGAGCTGCTCGTCGGCGCGGAGCTGCTCGCGCAGGCCGTGCAGGAGACGCGACAGGACTTCCTGCTGCTCTTCCAGTGGATTGTCGAGCGCATCCGGGTCCACACGAACACGCCGAGTGGCGGTCGCGGCGGCGCCTCCGTCTCGGACCGACAGGGCGGCGCGGCCAAGTCGCTCCTGAACCAGCGCCGGCTGAGCCACTTCCTGCAACGCGCGGCGCACGCAGCGCACCAGTTCCGAGACGCGCAGCCGCCGCACAGCAGGTTCCGCGTTGAGACAACGTTCGGGAACCTCGTGTCGAAGCAGCTCGCGACGCCGACGACGAGAGCGCAGATGGCGGCGATGGGTGACAGTGGGGACCCGGACGCGCCGCCTGCTGCCCCCTCGCTCGCCCACTTGCTGGACGACTTGGAGAGCAAGTGGTTCGCGCTGGTCGACGGGCTGTCGGCGAGCGTCGCCGCCACGGTCGCAGTCGATCCGACCGGGTGCTTCAGCCTCGGCGACGCGGTCGAGGAGTACTCGTTTCACTGCCGCGACGAGAGTGAAGGCGACGCGCAGCGCGACGACGGGTGCGGCGCGGAGAGCGACGACACGGAGGAGGAGGACGACGACGAGATGGACGCTGTCGACTGGGGATCGCTCGCGAGCTTCGCGCTGGGGACAGTCACGAGCGCGTCGACACGCTCCGTGCTGATGCTCGGCGTTCGCCTTCGATCTGCCGAGCTGCTGCTGCTCCGCGCGACGTGGAGTCGGGACACACGCGATGAACTGGGCGAGAGGCTCGCGTGGGAGGCCGTGAAGCTCGCTCCCAGCGCATCAGACGAGACCAGGGCAAGCGACGCGCCGGGCGTCGAGCTCCAAGGCTTTGCGTTCTACGGCGACAAGGCGTCGGGCAAGCAAGAGCAGCTCGCGTTTCTGCTGGGCGAGCTACACCAGCAGGACGGTGCGCTCGAGCGGCATGGTACGCGCTCTTGGTGGTTGGTGGATGGGTGCTAGCTGGACTCTGTTGGTGCCGTGTTTGACTGGGTCGATGGGTGTACTTGGTGGCACTGTCCGCAGCGTGGCTGTACTTTCAGCACTACGACAACCTCGCGTTCGCTCCGCTCAAGATCGAGACAGGCAGCGAAGCGACGACGATGCTACGGAGGGTGAGTGTGCGGCGGCTACGTGCACCTCGCTGGTTTGTCGTCTTTGTTCGGGAGTCTGACGTGGCTTGTGGTTCTTGCGTGCAGCTACACGAGCTACCCGCACTCGCGCTGCCGACTGGCGACGCGTATCGAGCGCGACAGGTGGCGACAGCGCCAGCGGCCGCCACGACCGCCGTGATCCCACGGGTCGTCGCAAACGCAAAGCGCGGGATCGTGTGTGTGTCGGTTGTCGCGAACCGACTGACGATTCTGGACGCAGAAGACGACGACGACGACGACGACGACGAGGAAGCGGAGGACGACGACGACGACGACTACAACGACGACGACACGCAGAACACGAACGACGACGCACAGCACAAAGGACACGAGTCGGATTCAATCGAGGTCGACTTGTAGCCGCCTCGCTCAGGTCGTGCGTTCTACAACGGTCGAGTGTTCCCGTTCGTGTCGGTGTGCGGGGAGCGGTACCCTTCGACGAGCAGCAGGCTCTTGACGATCGCGTCGATCTCCGCCGGGTTGGACGGGTACCTTTTGAGCGGCGGCCGCTTGCCCGCACGCGCCGCTGCCACGCTTGCGCCGACAGAGCTCGACGCGATGCCGATGATCGAGTCCCGTCTCGGCCGCGTCGTGGTCGACACAGCGGCCATCTTGTCCTTCGAGTGGATCCTGGACGATGATGCGTGGCGCAGGATCCGCACGGCTCCCCCTTGACTCGCAAGCAAACTTTCTGCGCTGGAGTCCGGCAGGTCGGCTGGGGAATGGGGTTCGTGGTTGTGATCTGGAGATGAGTCGAGATCCGCGGGCCTGTCCTGCGGGAGCCCACCTGATGGTCTGCACCGTGCGTCGCCCGCGAGCTCATCCAGCGCTGTGTGGTCGCCTTCGGGGTCTTCTCCGTACTCGGCATCGCCATCGTCTTCCCCAGCGTCCTCGAGAATGGACACCTGCGACCGCGACCGCATCCCGACCAACGACGACCGGCGAGACCGAGGCGGCTCGGCGTACACGTCCGCTGGACTCTCGCTCGGATCGGGTGCGGTGGGCTTGTCGCCGCGCACGAACGACGAGCGGCCCGTGTCCTCGTACGAGGACTCGGGGATGTCGCCGAGGCCGGCGTCCTGGAAGTGGCTCTGCGCTTGGTGGCGCAGGAAGTTCTCCTTCTCCTCGCCAAAGATTCCGATCGCGTCGTTGTTCTGCCAGTGGTGCACGATCGTCTGCTGCTTGTTGATCGAGTGCATGAGCATCGCCTTCATCTCGTCCATCACGTGCGGGTAGTCGGCCTGGAAGCCCTCGAGAAACTCGCGCGGGAGCAAGTACGTGCCCGTCGACTTGACCGCGAACGCGTTGTATTGCGCGAGCGTGTGCGTGAGCACCTCCTTGTAGCCGAAGAACTCGCCCTCGTACAGCATCGCGATGTTGTCGTCGCGGGGCGCGGACGCGCCGCTGCCGTCGTCGTCCCTGCCGCCGCCGTTGTGCGGGAACACGGTCGCGGTGGTCGCGAGCTGCGGGGCCTTGACGACCACGACGCCGCTCGTGAGGAAGAAGATGCCGCTTACGGGGTTCCCGTGGTAGATGAGCAGGTCGCCCGCAAGGAAGTACTGCGGCACGAGCCGCGGCAGGATGAGCGTGAGGAACCACTTGGGCTTCTTGTCGAAGAACCGGATCTTGGCCAGGATGTTGTTGTTCAAGTACAGGATGAGTTCGCTGCGCAGGCCGTAGCAGAGCGCGTCAAAGAGCCCGGGCTCGTCGAACAGCGTCTTCTCGGCGTTGAGGAAGCGCAGGTGCTCCTGGCACGCCATCGTGAACTCGCTCGAGACGCCGCGCTCCTTGATGTACGCGTTCACCTTTTGGATCATCTCGTGCTCGCGGTTGAGCAGGCTCTTGGAGTTGCTCACGACCTCGATGACTGTCCCGACCACGTACGCGAAGAGCGTCGTGCCGCCGATCATCACGAGCGTCGAGTACGCCTGCTCGTAGCTGTTGACCGCAAAGATGTCGCCAAAGCCGACGGTCGTCATGGTCGTCGCGGCCCAGTACACGGACGCGACGTACTTGGAGATGATCGAGTTCGGGTCGTCCATGTGGATGCGCCCCCACCACGAGTCCTCCTTCGCGTGCTGCGCCGACATGTAGTACCAGAAGCACCCGACGTAGTGCGCGATCGTCATGACCGGCGCGAGCAGCTTGAGCAGCCGGAGCGTATCCATGCTGATGTCGAGCTCCGAGGCCCACTGGACGTTCATCTTGTAGAGCTTGGAGAGCCGGATGAGCCGCAGGAGCTTCACGAGCTTGATCGTGCGGAAGAGCTTGAGCGACCGGTAGTTCTCGAACGACGAGAGCGACTCGACGATAAAGTCGAACGGGATCGTGGACACGACGTCGACGAGGAAGCTCGTCTTGAGATAGTGACGCCGGATCTCGTGCCGGTCAATGATCTCGACGCCCGTCTCGTCCACGTACGTCGTGAGGAAGCTGAGGAGGATGTCGAGCAGGAAGCCGACGTCCGAGACGCGGTCGCTCAGGTACAAAAAGTCCGTGTCCTGGATGTCGAACGAGATGCGGAACGGCACGACGACCGCGGTCATCGCGACCATAATGCCGATCACGACGTCCCAGACCATGCGCAGGCGCGAGTAGTGCCGGATGACCGACCAGTGCGTCTTCACTTCGTCCGTCGCGTACACGTTGAGCCGCCGGAGGTTGTCGAGCTCGTGCGCGTGGATGTTGTTGTACGAGAGCGACTTGCGGTGCCGGTACTGCAGGTACGGCTCGCTTGGGCGCGGCGCCGGGGCCCCGCCGTCCTGTTGGCGCCGCAGGGACTGCTCCTTCAGGATCGCCCGGCGCTCGCGCCGCGCCGACTCGGCGTACCGCTCGCTGAGGATCGTCGCCAGGTCCGTCAGGTACTTGTGGGCGATCGGGCACTTTCGGATCGCCTCGACGAGGTCGCGGCTGTAGATCGCGAAGAGCTCCGTCTTCTGCACGGACCGGTACGTGTGCGTGTAGCGCTTGCGGTACGCGACGAGGTACTCGATGCCGCAGATGTCGCCCGGCGTGAGCGAGCCGACGATGATGTTCGCCCGGATGGACTCGACCGAGCCGGTTGTGATGAAGTACAGCTCCTCCCACACGCTCTCGGCGTCCACGAGCGTCTGGCCCGGCCCTAGCACGATCGGCCGCAGGCGCGGGATCGTGAATACGAAGAAGTCGACAGACGTGACGCCGAAGAACGGAAAGCGCTTCACGAAGAGCTCCATCGACGCCGCGAGGATCTCGTACTGGAGGCTGACCGGGAACTGGTGCAGCAGCTTGTCCTCGTCGAAGACCGTGCGGTGGCTCCAGTGGTACTCGAACTGGGACAGCACGCGCTGCCGCAGCCGCCGCGGGATGTTGCGCTTAAGCAGGAACTCCTTCGTCTCCTGGAGCTTCTGCTTGAGCTTGATCCCGCGCGGGTTGTAGTTCTCCGTGAGCATCTGGATGTTGGCGATGATCATGCCGACGCTGATCGACCCGAGCGCCTCGACGAAGATCGAGTACGCGCGCTCGGCGTCGGTCACGCCGTAGATGTCGCCGTAGCCGACCGACATCATGGTGTTCGAGACCCAGTAGAAGCTCACTAGGTACGGGTTCGCGAGGCCGCGCTTGTCGAGGTTCGTGACCCAGTTCGTGCCGTCCGGGTCCCACGTGTAGAACAGGTACCAGCCGCAGGACACGAGGTGGATGATGAAGACGATCATGAGCAGGCTCTTGAGCGTTTGGAGCACGTGCGCGTTGAGCGCGTCCATCTGGATCGTCTCGATCGCGCGCTTGAGGCGCAGGAGCCGCATGAGCTTGAGCAGCCGGAAGAGCCGGATCGTGCGCAGCAGCTTGAGCGTCGCGAGCGAGGACGAGGCCGAGGACACGGCCTGCAGGAGCTGGTCGAACGGGACCGTCGAGAGCAGGTCGATGAGGCACCAGCTTTTGAGGTACCGCTCGCGGATCTTCGGCAGCTCGTGGATGAAGATGTCGGCGTCGTAGAAGCCCGTGAAGAAGTTGAAGACCACGTCGAGGCCGAAGCTCGCGTCGAACACGATGTTGAGCACCTGCTCCCACGACTGCGGTTGAGAGCCCACAGAGCGGAACGCGTCAGCCGTCCGACGCACAAGGAAGAAGCGAGCCCCAGTATCGGACTGACCCGCATCTCGACATAGAGCTGACCACCGCCTGTCGGAGGCGCAGGACGCACCTCGATGTCGATGCCGAAGCCTATTCGGTACGGGATAAGCACGACGCTGTAGAAGATGATGAGGCCGATCCAGAGGTCCCACCGCACCTTCCACGGCGCGCGCGGCAGGATGACCCAGCGGTACGTGACCTCGCCCTCGTCGCTTTTGTAGTGCGACTCGTAGTCGCGGATCACGCGGGTCCGCGCGGACACGCCCGACGCCCGCCGCGCGTTCACCGGGGGCCGGTTCTTCGACAGGTCTTTCAGGATCGTGCGCATCGACGGCATCCGCTGCACCATCGACTTGGAGCTGTCGAAGAAGAACTTGCGCATGGTTGTGAGCTTACCGGGCGACAGCTTCGGACCGACTCGAGAGAGGAGTTGTGGTGGGTGCGATCCGGCCGCGCCGGCGCTTGCTGGCGGCGACGACGTTGGCGGCGGCGAAGAGGGTTCTGGTGCGACGGTGGCGCGTCTCGGACCGGCAACGTGGAGGTCGCGCACCTTGTTGGAGCCGGCAAAGACTGAAGTCTGCGTCATCAACGCCGCGGGCTCGCTTTCGCGCTCGTTGTGTGTCGGTGGAGGGGAGGGTGTCGCAGGAGGTCTCGAGGGCTCGTCGTGGCCGCAAGTGTGTCATGCGCGCTGCGACGGCCGACTCGTCCTGCTCGCTGCCGAGCTCTCGCGCGCGTCGTCGTCGCTGCGAGTGCGAGTGGTGCTCGCAGTCGGGTGCTCTGCCCGCACTTCTCGTGCCCTGTCTGGCCGCCTCAGCAGCAGCAAGGAGGCAGCAGGAAGCAGCAGACGAACGACGCGACTTCACGAAACGGAGGTTGCCGGAATCGTCAGCTCCCCACACAGTGTTCCCGATATACTACGAGGGATAACCAACCGGACTTGCTGCCGTGTGCTCAACCTCTCTGGGATCTGCTGCGAGGCAGTCTCAAGAGCTCATGACGAGCAACTCATGGCCCATGCCGTGCACAGTGCCACGGCGTCACGAGCACAGCAAACACAGACTCGGATCGGATCCGTCGACAACCGTTCACAGGCGTCGCTTTCTCTCTTTCTCT
>SMMQ01002205.1:1521-13740 GCA_008271595.1 [Pythium] brassicae (nom. inval.) | reverse complement strand
TTCCCCCCCCCCCCCCCCCCCCCCCGCCGTCGCAACGCGTGCGGCACGCACCCATTTTAAGTACGCACTTGTTGCAGAAGCTGCAGTGGTGCGCGCGGAACGGCTTCGGTTGTCTGCACCTGCGGCACGTGGGCAGGCGCGAGAGCGCTACGTGTGGCTGCGTGTCGTGCGCGCCGACACCGCCGTCCTGCTCGAGCGCGTCCTGCGCCGCGTCGTCCATGCGCTCGAGCATCTGCGCCGTCACGTATCCGGGGTCTGCAAGCAGCGAGGGAGCACGTTGTCGTGAGCCTCTCCTGCGTATGTCTGCCGTGCGTGGACCTTCCCCCTTGCACCAAACACTCGCACCGGTGAGCACCACTCTATAGTACGCGATGACCATGCACACGACGAAGAAGTGGAAGAGCGCGGCCTCCAGCAGTACCGCCAGCAGCGCCAGCGCGTCGCTCGCCCGCGCGAATGCCGGCAGTAAGCGGGAACCCATGAAGACGGCGTACTCGACCGCCGTGATGGCGACCACGAACACGACGGGCACCAGCGACGCCGCGCGCACGAGGCGGCTGTCGTGCACGCGCAGCATCTTTCGCTGATGGGCGATGCGTTCGGAGAGTGTGTGTGTGGAAGCATTTTCTGTTTTTTTCCACCCTTGCGCCATTTATCTTGTGTATTGTATGCTGATTTGCGCCACTCATTTTCACGCGCGCGCGAAAAGCCAGGGAACTCAGTTGAACAGAGCCGTCGCAAAAGCCCCCACACACAGCCGCCGCCGCCGCAACCGCCCGGCCGCCGGCATCTTCCGGAGAAGCGCCGAGACTCGCATGGGCAACAGCGTGACGCTGCACAGCGCGTGCGCATACGGCGACCTGCGCGCGGTGCGCACGCTGCTGCGGCGCGCGACGCCCGCGGAGCTCGAGGCGGCGGACGACAGCGGCCGCACGCCGCTGGTTGTTGCTGTGGCTGCCATGGCGTTCAAGGCGGACGGCGACTCAGACTCGGACGACGACGCGTTTTTCGGGGACGACGCCAGCTTCGGCGAGGCTGCCAGCGAGAGCGACGAGAGCGAGAGCGGCCGTGGCGCTGGCAGCGGCAGCGGCGGAAGCAGCGGCGACGCAGCGGAACACGAGGCGGGCCGGGACGAGAGCGAGCCGGAGGACGTCGAGGCGTACAGCGATAGCGCGAGCATCGAGCCGCTGTCGAAACACGCCGAGATCCTGCACCTGTTGCTGCAGCGCCACGTGAACCTCGACCACCAGGACGAGAACGGCTGGACAGCGCTGCACCACGCGTGCTTTGGGCAGAACCCGGTCGCGATCAAGATGCTCGTGCACGCCGGCGCGCAGCCCATGCGCGACAAGTTTGGGCTCCTGCCGCAGGTGTGTGTCGTGTGTCGTGTGTCGTGTGTCGTGTGTCGTTCCCTGAGTGGTCGACTACGTGCAATCGTGTGTGATGGGAGCTGGCGCTGTGGCTCACGAGTGCGTGTGCGTGTGTGTGTGGTGGCGTCAGGACTTTCTGCTGCGTGGGCAGTCGTCCGAGTGGGTCGCGCAGGTGCAGGACTTCAAGGAGACGCTCGACTTGCTCACGGAGAAGTCGCTCTTCTCGATCAAATTGCTCGCGTTCCGGCCGAGCGGCATCGTCCAGCTGGACATGGGCGGGCAGGTCGAGAAGGGCTCGCTGGTGACCTGTGCGTCGCCTCTCTCTCTCTCACTTCGGGAGTTGGTATCTTAACTTGTTTGGTAGTGTGCATACTGACGTGTCGTGGCTGCTGCGGTCCCAGTGGAGTACGACGTACCGGAGAACCACTCGGTGAAGGACTACGTCCAGATGCTCATCTCCGAGGAGTCGTCACCGGAGGTCGAGATCGGGTCGTACCACTACGTCCCGGCGGGCAAGCACGGGCAGATCACGATCAGCACGCAGAGCATCCCGTCGTCCAGCACCGTGCGCTTTGTCTACGTCAAGTGTGGTGCGTCCCTCTCTCTCTCTTTCTCTTGGTCTCTGTCGCTCCGGATGTGTTGGTTGGGTTATCATGCGAGTGTGAGTGAGTGGGTCTATGGGCTGGTACTGACAGCTCGCTCGCGCGTTCTCTGCAGACATCAACACGATCTCGCGCCAGGTGGTCGCGAGCGGCTGCAACGCGGTCGTGCAGGCGTCCGTGGGCGAGATCTTCCAGTACGAGCTGTACCTGTACGAGCGCGTGGTCGAGGTCGAGAGCATCCCCGAGTTCGAGTTCATCGACCAGCCGCTGATCGTGCTCAAGCGGATCGGGATCGTCGTCTCGGAGGACGGGATCGACTGGGTCGACATCCGTCCGGACAACCACATCGTCGCGGTGAACGACATCCGGATCGACTCGATGGAGTTCACCGAGGCGGTGCGCGTGCTGCAAGAGAACAACGGCAAGAAGTGCACGAAGCTGCTCATGCAAAACTACTCGGTACGAGAATGGGAGGCGAAGAATGATCCGAGATACCGACTGTGAGCCATTGGGACGATCTTGTCGCGGTCTGTGGCGTTCATGGCTGACACAGTGGCTGGCTGCGTGCGCCAGGCGTGCGGAGACTTCATCCCGGAGAAGATCCTCGGCGTGGGCGTCGTCGGCAAGTACGCGTACCTGAACCCGCTGGAAGACGCGCAGTTCGAGGCGCTGGACGTCGTGGAGCACAACATGCACGAGTGGGTGCGGCGCCACAGCAACAGCGGCGACTTGGCGACGACTGTGTCGACGCGGCCGCAGCTGGAAGTGACGACAGAGGACAACGCGTCGGTCGCGCGGCGGGACCCATTGCCAGCGACTGGCGCTGGCTTCAGCGAAAGCGGTGGCGAGGCGGCGTCCTCAGGGGGTGTTACGGAGAGCAAGATCGTTGCGGACGTGAGCGAGGAGGACCCGGCGAACGTTGTGAGCGAGGAGAAGATCTCGGCGTCGTCGACGATCGAGACGGTGGTGTCGCTGCACAGTTCGATGCTGCTGGTGCGTTATTGAATAGGTGTGTCGAGGGCGTGGGTGAGGAGGAGGGAACAGTGTTGAGTGGTGGTTTTTGACTGGTGAAAATGGGCTCTGACGGCTGTGGGGCTCGTGGTTGAGCGAAGGTGGAGCAGCTCCAGCAGGGCATTTCGGTCAGCAGAGGACTCGCATGAATCGAGACAAGAACCGACTCCGACGACGCGTCCTTCCACAGACATCCACCAGACCATTCAATATCTTTATACCGAGCATCGTGGTTGTCATGACACGATCCGTGTCTCGTCTGCGTGTCCCTTGTTCGCATTAAAGTCTCGGGATCTCCTGGAGCTCGATGTCGTCACCCTCACCCACACACCACATTGAGGAGGTAGTAGAGCGGAAATCGAGGGGATTCCTGCCTCCCTGGTACTATAGTACCGTACTTACCGGTTTTTCAACGCATTGCGAAGGAAGTTTGACGCGCACAAATCACGTGCCTGGGTGGTGTTCGCCGGAGGAAACCCAAGGAGCATGCGCCGCGTCTCGCAGCTCTCGCGGCGCTCGGCGCCTTCGCGATTCGCGCCGGCGGCGGCGGCGCTGCACACGGAGCGTCACGCGCGCCTCCCGAACGGCGCGGGCGACGGCGGCGCGCGCGCGAAAGCACAGGCGGCAGCGAACGCGGCACACGAGCGGCGCAAGCGGCAGTTCCGTGGTCCCAAGGGCGACGTGTTCGCCTCCGCTGCTGCGTTTGCGTCTGCAGAAAGAGACGGTGGTGGCGTCACAGCGCCGCCGCCGCAGCAGCAGCAGAAGCAGCAGCAGCGCCTCGTGTCCGCATACAAGGACGGGAAGCCGCTGATCACGGTGATGGGGCTCGGCGGCGCCGGCAACAACGCCGTGAACAACATGATCGCGTCGCAGCTCGAGGGCGTGGAGTTCATCGTGGCGAACACGGACTGCCAGGCGCTCGGGCGGTCGCTCGCGCCGCATAAGATCACGCTCGGCAAGGACGTGACGAAGGGCCTCGGCGCCGGCTCCAAGCCGGAGCTCGGCCGGCTTTCGGCCGAGCTGCAGCGCGCCGAGATCGAGCGCGCGCTGCAGGACAGCAACATGCTATTCATCACCGGCGGCATGGGCGGCGGCACGTGCACGGGTGCCGCACCCGTGGTCGCGCGCATCGCGCGCGAGCTCGGCGTGCTCACGGTCGGCGTCGTGAGCACGCCGTTCCGGTCCGAGGGCCCGAACCGCACGCGGCTCGCGAACGCGGGCGTCAAGGAGCTCGCCAAGTTTGTCGACACGCTCATCGTGGTGCCGAACCAGAACCTGCTCGCGCTCTCGACCAAGAGCACGACGATGCTCGAGGCGTTCCGGTACGCGGACGACGTGCTTCTCGAGGGCGTCAAGGGCGTGACGGACCTCATCGTGCGCCCGGGGCTGATCAACCTCGACTTTGCCGACATCAAGACGATCCTCGCGAGCGCCGGCCGCGCGATCATGGGCTCGGGCACGTCGAGCGCGCCGGGTGTGCGCGCCGAGAAGGCGGCCGAGCAGGCGCTCGTGAACCCGCTCCTGGGCGACCTGCCGACCGAGAGCGCGCTCGGGCTGCTCGTGACGATCCGCGGCGGCGACGACATGACGCTCTTCGAGGTCGACCGCATCATGGAGATCATCCGCCAGCGCGTGGCGGAGGACGCCAACATCATCTTTGGCACGTGCTACGACTCGTCGCTCCAGGGCTCTGTGCACGTGTCGATCATCGTGAGCGGCATCCAGACCGACCTCATCTCGCCGCCCGTGCCGACGCGCCCGTTCGTGGCGCTCGGCGAGCTGGCGGCGACGCGCGAGAAGGAGGCGGCGGCGGCCGCGGCAGCAGCCGACACGGAGGCCAAGCAGCCAGAGCCGCAGCCAGAGCCGCAGCCGCAGAAGAAGGGGCTGTTTGGCCGCTTCTTCTCGCTGTGAGGTGCGAGTGGGTAGCTACCTACCAGCCAGCAGGGTGACAAGTGCACGTCGGGTGTCGTGGTCGTGTAGACGGCAGGCAGTCTGGCGAGCGAGGAAGACTGCGGATCCAATGTCGTCGTTCGCGTCCAAGACAACGTCGTGACGTTTCTCTCTCTCTGTTAGAACCGCACGTCTCTCTCTCTCTTAAATGCGGTTCTCTCTCTTAAAACCGACGCGACACCACTCGCTCGCTCACGACAGCTCCGCGATGGCCGCGTCGACCTGTGTCCGCGCAAACTGCAGCAGCGCCACATCGCGGTGCTCGGGCGCGAGCTTGAGCAGCCCCTCGCCCTCAACCTTCTCAAAGCCGAGGCCCTTGAGGAACGCGATGCCGCCCACGAGGCTCGCCACGCGCCGGCGGAACGCCGCGTTCTCCAAGTTGATCGTGCGGAACTTGTCATCCTCGGGCTTCTCGAGCAGGTTCGTCACGTATACGTTGAGCGTCTTGAGCGCCGTGAGGCCGTCGCCTCCCACGCGGTACTTCTTGAGCTTCTCGACGCTCGCGGCGACCTGCTCGGTCGGCGACAGCGAGGCCGCGGGCGTCGCGCTCGGCTTCTTCGCCTCCGTCTCAGCGGCCGCTGACGCAGTGTCGACCGCCGCCGGCAGGTCGAGCGGCGCGCCGCCAAGGTACCCGCCGCGCGCGCGGCGCTCGAGCTTGTCCTGCTCGAGCTTCTTGCGGATGCGCTCGCGCTCGAGCTTGTAGTCCTCCTTCTCCTTCTTAAGCTTCTCGGCCGCGAGCCGGCGCTGGATGCGCTCGTACTCCTCCTTGGCGCTCTGCATGTCCTGGCCGGCCGCGCGGCGCTTGAGCTCGCCCTCGATCTTCTCGCGCTTCTCGCGGGCCTCGCGCTCTGCGCGCTTGACCTCGATGCGGCGCTTGAGGTCCGCGACCTTGGCCGCTTTCTGCTCCTCGGTCAGCGGCTGCTGCGTGAGCCGCGACAGGTCCACGAACGCGATCGGCGCGTCGATGTCGGCATCGTCCTGGTGCTCGCCGACCCACGCGACCGCGGCCTCGAGGCCCTGCGAGTCGGTCGCCAGCAGCGCTTTGCGCGCGCGCAGCGGGTCAAAGCCCATCTCAAGCAGCTGCGCGAGGAAGCTCTCATTCACGGGCGGAAGCCCGCGCTCCGTCTCGCCCGCGCTCTCAGCCTCCTGCTCGCGCTGCGCAGCCTCCTCGTCCTCCTTCGTCGCCTCAGGGGCGGCACACGCCGGCGCGTCGTCGACGACGCGGCACTCGCCAGTCTCCATGTCGCACACCATGTTCTCTTGTGCGTCGGCCTGCGCCGGCAGGAGGTTCAGGTTCGCGTAGCGCTTCAGACGGGCCTCGCGCGCGTCCGCTGGTGCAGCCGCAGCAGCGCCACTGCCTCCGAGCGAGACGCCCCCGGACGCGAACGGGTTGAACGCCGACTGGCGCCACTGCTCGATCTTCTGGCGCAGCGTGTTCTGGTCCGCGCCGACGAACTCGTCCACGCGCTGCTGGCTCACGTAGAAGTGGAAGGTCGGGAAGCCTCGAACGCCTGAGCGAGCGAGAGAGAGAGAGAGAGAGAGAGCGTCAGTCAGGACGGAGAGCGATGGCGCTACGAGAGCGGCGGCGGCCACGCGACGTACCCAACGCGCTGATGAGCGAGCGGTTCTGTCCCTCGCCGACCTGCGGGTGGGTTCGTCGCATCCACGCATTTGTATGAGTACAATGCGACAGGGGATACACTACCGCGACGCTCGTACGCACGCCCGTACCTCCAAGAAGACGACGTCGCTGTACTGGTTGCTGAGCTGGTGGTACACAGGCTTGATGAACTGGCACGGGCCGCACCTTCACGAAGAGAGACGAAGAGAGAAAGAGAGAGAGAGAGAGAAGAGAAGAGAAGGTGGTCGTCAGCTGGAGATGCCCACGCACAAGCACGAAAGAGAGAGAGAGAAGAGCGGACGCACCACGTGGCCGAGAAGTCGACGACGACGAGCTTCCCGCCGGCGTTGCGCATCTGCGTGTTCCAGTCGGCTTCGCCTTGGATCTCAATGACGCCCATCGCAGTCAGTGGGGGCTGTGGGAGGAGGAACGGCGCCGAGCTTTGAGCTGTGAGGGGTACTTGAGCGTCTGCTTCTGCTGCGAGCTGCCGCTGGCGCTTCTTCCAAGCTGGAGCTGGCGATAAAACAACTGAAGGATCACGCGTTTGGATCCGGGATTGATGATGAAACATGTTTCTGATTCAACACCTGATCCATCAATTTCTCAGATATTCTCAGAAAGTATGACAAAGATGGCCGACTACGTAATCTTGATCACGAAAGTCGGACACTTCCGTCATATTTTCTGAAGATTTCTGAGAAAGTGTTGAATCAGGTTTTTGATCAGATAGATAAAACGCGTACATTCGGTCAACATTGGGAAACCACGATGTGGCGCGAATGTGACAGCATCAGGCTGTGTGAGAGGCAAACATGCATCTTGGCGGGATTGATATTTTAAGCGAACTCGCGTTCAATCGCACGACATTGTCGGCGTAATCTGAAAATAACTGGTTTTTTACGCTCCAGTTTGTCCGACTCTCTCCGATAAAGTATCTGTTCGTTGGCTGCCTGTGTTTCCGAGTTGACACATTAAACCTGAACGAGCGCCACATGGTCGCGATTTCTGCAATGAAAAGGGACAGTGCGGAAACATTTCTCGGCGTGTTTCGATAGTGATAAAATCCGGTATGCTGCACATCGCACACTGGTTTTTATCACTATTACTATTTACACTCTTGTATTTCCGCCCAACGGCGAAATCGCTCGCTCTCTTTCATTACGGAAAACCCACCAGCGCCACCTGTCTGGTGAAGCAGCCAGCTCCAACTCGTCAGTGATCGAGCACACGAAGCTCTTCCCCCAAGACAGACAGACAGACACGCTCGACAGACACACAGCCACTCCCTCGAACCAGCCATGAGCGCGAAGGAGGGGCTGCTGCTGAACCCGGAGAAGTGGAGCGCCAAGCAGCTCGAGTCGTGGCTCAAGCGCTTCGAGGATGGGCGCTACAAACGCCTGGCGCCGCAGCTGCGCCACTTCTCGGGCTTCGACGTCGTGCACTTTGCGCCGGCGCGCTGGGCGCAGGTGGAGCCCGTGGACCTCGCCACGAGCCTGCGCTTCACGCTGCTCGGCATGGCGCAGATCGCGGCAGCGGAGGAGCCGATCTCGATTGTCACGGACTTTGTGCCGCTCGCCGACCGGCGCGGCAGCAGCGGGCGCAAGTGGGAGGACAAGAAGGTCAAACCGGTCAAGTTCCCGCCGATGATCGAGATGCCGTCGGTGCCGGTCATCGGCGCCACGATCTTCTTCGTTGTCGTCGTCGTGCTCTGCTTCACAGTGCTCAAGGACAAGCTCGAGGACGGCGGCGTGAGCTCGAAGCAGCTCATCAAGTACGGCTCGATCCCGCTCGTGAGCATCGGCTTCACGTACATCCACATCTGGCTCGCGCTCTACATGACGTTCTACCCGCTGAACTACGTCGGGTGCCTCCAGATCCCGGGCACGAACACGGGGCTCGGCTGGCAGGGCATCGTGCCGCACAAGGGCGAGAAGATGGCGCGCCAGGCCGTGAAGATCATGACGACGCAGCTGCTGCGCGTGAAGGAAGTGTTCGCGCGCCTCGAGCCCGACGAGGTCGTGAAGGTCATGGAGCCGCTGCTCTTCAACACGATTCAGGACGTGATCGAGGACATGGCGCTCAAGTACAGTCCGGACCTCTGGGCCGTGCTGCCCGCGAAGGTGAAGGAAGAGATCATCGAGAAGGTGAAAGAGGAGGCGCCGACGCACATCGAGGCGCTCATGGACGAGCTGCGCAACAACATTGAGGACGTGTTCGACATTGAGGACATGGTCGTGACCAACATGTGCAAGGACAAGCAGCTGCTCGTCAACATGTTTGTCACGTGCGGCTACGCGGAGCTCGCGTTCATCCGGAACTCGGGCGCGTGGATGGGCGGCATCTTTGGGCTCATGCAGATGGGGCTCTGGTTTGTCTACTCGGACCGGATCGTCGTCTTCCCGGTCGTCGGCCTCGTGGTCGGCACGATCACGAACTGGCTGGCGCTCAAGATGATCTTCGAGCCGGTGAACCCGCGCAAGTTCCTCTGCTTCACGCTCCACGGGCTCTTTCTTCGCCGCCAGAACGAGGTCTCCGCGGTCTACGGCCGCATGGTCGCGACCGACGTGCTCAACTCGCGCAACATCATCGAGGCGATCCTGAAAGGCCCGTACTCGGACCGGCTCTTCGAGCTCGTGTACGACAACGTGCAGGAGGCCGTGAACGCCGGCGCGGCTGTGACCGACAAGCTCATCAACTTTAGCATCGGGGAGGAGACGTACGCGAGCATCAAGGACGACATCACGAACCACATTGTGCAGAAGTTCCCGGAGGCGCTGCGCCAGATCGAGGACTACGCGACGGTCGCGATGGACCTCGAGGTAACGCTGCGCGAGAAGATGAAGCTGCTCTCGTCCGCGCAGTTTGAGAACCTGCTGCACCCGATCTTCGAGGAGGACGAGTGGAAGCTCGTGCTCATGGGCGGCGTGCTCGGGCTCGCGATCGGCCTCCTGCAGGCGTTCTTCATCAACCACTAGGCTTTCTTTCTCTTGGACGCGGACGCTGGGGAGACGACGAGCGAGCAAGTGAATACATGCGCGACACACACACATACACACCCAACTCGCACGCTCGCAGGGGTCGGTCGCCAAGAACGCGCGGGGCAGACCTGGCGGCACTCCTCGACGGATGGAGTACACCTATCTACAATATATATTGCAATATTGGTGGATATTGGATGATGGCAAGTGCGGCAGCGACGGGATCGTTCCAGTGTTCACGACGACGGGTGCGCGTGGTCGATGCTGAACTGGCACACCGGGCAGACCTTGTTGAGGCAGAGCCACGAGTCGATGCACTCCGAGTGGTACGAGTGGAAGCACGGCAGCGACTTGATCTCCTCGCCAACGGAGAAGCCGCAGCGACACACGAGGCAACTGCGACGACGACACGCACGAGGGGACAAACGATCGTGATGAGCACCAAAGTCGAAAACACGAGCGAGCGCAGTACACAAACAAACAAACGCACTCTGGAGTCGCCTGGTTCGCCTTCTCCTTCGACGTGCTAAAGATGTACGTCGGGAGTTGGTTGATCAGCGACATTGGCGCTCCGCGGCTGCGATAACAAGACGCCCGTTAGTTGGCTCTCTGTCCCAGTTCGGTCGAGTTGGCAGCCGGGAGACCAACGACGTACGCTCGCATGGGCGGCCGGCGACCACCGATAAACGGCTGAGGGCTCGCCTCCTGCGCGACGTAAATCGTCATCCTCACTGCGTCAAGACAAGGAGCGTAGACCAACGTCAGCCTCTCACGAGACAGATCCGTACACACAAGGGCGAGCAGCGAATATCAACACTGGGAAACAAAACTGAGTGGCCCGTGTCGTACCGGCGCGGTAGTCGTCGGATGGCTGCACCTCCACGATCGGGACGCCTCGGAGAAACTGCAGCAGCATAAAGTGTTAATATTCCTGACTCCCACACTCCCACAACGCAACACTTGCGAGAGCTTCCGTAGTCGCTTGCCTCTCCGTCAAAGTCGTTTGTCGAAGCGTCTGCACCACCACAAGAAGATCACAAGGGTAGCGAATGCGTCAACTTAACTTCCGCCCGCTGGTCTCATCAACCTGCAGCTCACAGCCACACACCAGACGCACCAAAGTCGCTGTCGTACAGGTGCTGCAGCCAGCGAGCATACTCTTCGTCGAATGTCATTCCTGCAGACACGTCCACAGTGTTAGCCGGCCCTGCACCTCGCGCCTGCAGCAACTATATCAACCAGGCTTCCAAACACACAAAACGCACCGATACCAAAGTCGAACTGCGACGGAGCCGTCTCGCGCAGCGCTTCCTCGCTCGCGCCCATCTCGACCATCCGCGCGCGCACAGCTTCCGGCAGCACGTAGCGGAACAGGTGTCGCAACGGCAGGACCTTAAGGTCTCCGAAGCCGACGTTCACGTAGAAAAGCAGGAAGATGTCGAGCTGGCTCCGGTTCACGCGCCGAATCACGTCGATCTTCTCGAGCACCACGTCGCCGAACGCCGTGCGGACGTTCGGCTCGCTCAGCAGGAACGACACCACCGACGGACCTTCGTACCGCACCGGCTTTGCCCGCGCGCTGCGCTGCGAGGCAGCAGGCGCCGCGTCGTCAAATGAACTTCGCTCGTTCCCAGCCGCTGCAGCGTCGCCGGCGCCAGCAGGCGAGTGGGCTTCGGACAGCTCGTCTTGATAGTTTACGCCATTCAAGCCGCCAAGAGAGAGCGCGGCCACCTCGGGCGGGAATGCAGACTCGTTGCGCGCAAAGCGGAGCCGGACCGCGAACTGCTTTGGAAACGGATGGTTGCTGGAGACGCAGTCGAAGTCTCCGCTCGCCAACCGCAACGTGACTTCTCCCTGCTCGAGAGCGTCGTCGTCTTCGTCGTCGCCGCCACCGCCGCTGGTCACAGTCTCGATGAGGTCGAGGAGAAGGCTCGTGTGGAGCCGACACTCAAAGAGCAGCTCGCCCTGCCGCCCATACGGCAAGTGGTACATCTTGAGCACGAGGTCGCCGCACTGGAGGAACGTCTTCGCCACCTGGAACGCGTGGACGCCGCTCGCGAGGTTCGTGTTGCGAACGCCGTTCACCAGACTCGAGAACAGCACGCCCTTCTCGCTCTGGATGACAAAGTACGGACGCGACGTGTCGGGAGCCAGCAACGCGCTCTCCGGCTTAGTGTTGTCGTCCCCGGCCCCGACGTCGTCGTCGTCGGTCGCTCCGAGCACAATCTGGTGGATGTAGATCTGCTGCGGCGCCGGCGCGACCGCGACGCCCGTGAGCTTCTGCTTGCGCTCGTCCATCGCCGGGGACGCCGCGCACAGCTGCAGTCTCCGGTCGCGCGTCACGAGCAACTTGCAAAAGTCCGCGACGAACCGCGCCTGCGGTCGCGGAACACCACCGCCCATGTAGTTCGTATTCTTCGCCTCGGCGCCGCTGAACGTGCGCTGAAGCTTCGGAAGCCAGCTCTCCGAGCCGCGGATGTGCTGCTGGTACACGTCTAGGAGCTCGTTCGCAAACGTCTCGGGGAACGTCGACGTCTCTGTGCAGTAGAGCGAGCAGCAGGTCGCGAAGACGCTCATCTGGTCGTTGTTTGGCGCCACGAGCACCGCGACGTGCGACTCTTTCAGGTCGAGCCACGCCGCGACTGTCGACGCGATCACGAACGCCGAGTGCATCGCGGGGGTCGGGC
>SMMQ01003431.1:12049-24380 GCA_008271595.1 [Pythium] brassicae (nom. inval.) | reverse complement strand
TGCAGCAGCACAAGGAGGCGCTGGAGCACCAACCACCTGCATCAACGAGCGGGCGATCAGCAAGCCAGCATCAGAAGCGCCGAGGCGAATCTGTCGCAATCGCAGGTGCAAAGCAAGCGAGCGAAAATGCTGGATTGTCAGCATGTACACATCAGATGTGTGTCCTCTATTGTCACAACAATGTTGTGACAACATAAGTATTGTATCTGGTTTGTATCACTGGTCAAACACTACTTGCTAGCTTGCATTTGTCCGCAACACCCGCAATGCCATGTAAGCTCCAGGTTGTTGCTCAAAGATGATCAACTCAGGTTCTTCCTCGCCATCCCTTGCACTTCCAGCGCACCGCCCGCAGCGCCCGCTCCTCGCCATGATCGAAGACGCGCGCGCACAGCTGCAGAACATGGAGATATCGTGCAAGCATATGCTCAGCGGCACCAGCCGTGTCACCGAAGTGCGCGGCGCTGCGGCCCCGAGCCCGCTCGAGCTGCTGCAGCTGCAAGTGGTGCAGCTGCAACGGCGGCTGCTCGAGAGCGTGCGGCGCCGCGAGCACGAGGACGTGATGTTCCGGCAGGCGATGGAGTACGCGAGCGCCAAGAGCACGGCCAACGCCGTGCTGCACACGCTCTTCGACCAGGCGAAGGCGGGGAAGCATGCCGTGCTGGCCGAGTGGCTCGCCACGGGCGTCATCCCCACTCGCGACGGGCTCAAGCACTGGAAAGTCGACCTGCGCGCGCTGCGCAACGACGACGGAGCCACGCTGCTGCACGCAGCCGTCGGTCGCACCATGGCGCGCGAGGACCTCAAGGTCAAGCTGCTCGGCTTTTTGCTCGACACCGTCGGCTTCGACCCGAACGTCCGCGACCTCGTGCGTGTAGCTGTGTCTGTGTGCGTAGGAGGCTGCGCCTGGATATGTGCGCAAGCGCCTCACGCGTGCAGCGCATCGTGTTGTTGTTGTGATCATACAGTTTGGACGCACGCCACTGCACATCGCGGCGATGAGCAACTACCCCGAGGCGCGTGGCTGCTGCGATACAGGGACGGGTATGGCGTTGCGAGCTGCTGACGTCGCACGCCATGTACACGCAGGTTGTGAACTGCCTGCTCGCGCACGGGTGCGACCCGTCGATCCAGGACCGCGCGGGGCTGACGGCGCTGTCGTCCGTGCGGACGCTCTCGCAGCCGTACGAGGACATCGTGAAGGCGCTGGCGGCCGCGGAGAAGCGCAGCGAGCAGAGTACGGATAGAGGCGCGGGCTGCGTCCTGGACTGCGTTGCGTGGTAACTGGGCGTTGACGCGTCGTGTCCTCCCCCCGTTCTGTGGACGCAGAGTTCCGCCGAGCGTCCGAGAGCATCGTGCCAGGCGTACGTTTCGAAGTGGGGGCTAAGCGACGAGGCAGTGTGTGTGGAGTGGTGTGGGAAGCGACTCACCGCGTACTGTGGATGCCATGCAACAGAAAGCGCTCGCGTCGGCGCTGTTTCTGAAGGGAATGGCCCGCTTCGTTCGGCCGGGGCGCCTGCTGGCGTTCTCGCGGCAGACAGCGAGCTTGCTCAGTGCGCTCCTTGAAGGTGCGCTTGTCGACACGGACACACGGACGGCCAAAGCCGCGCCAGTGCACTAACGGATGCCTTGTGTCGACGTTCGATCTCGACAGTCAAGTACGAAGCGCGCGCTGCGTTCGACCAGCTTCTCCGCGCCCACGTGCCGATGCTCTTCGACGCGCCGTCGAACGCCGCGCAAGTGGTCCGTCTCGAGACGCTCTTTCTGAGCGCAGCATTCCGCGACAGCGCATTCACGGACGACTTGCGCGTCGAGATCGACGGCTACGACCTCTCGATGGTGTCGCAGCCGTTCTCGACGAGCGCGATCGCGGGCCCCACGTGGATCGGCGTGCTGCTGAAGCTCATCCACAGCGTGAAGAACGAAGGCGCTTCGTGTCCGGAACCGGCGTCGGAGATTGCGGAGACCGCAGGCGCTGAGCTACAATCACAACCGCAGTTACAGCCGCAGCCACCTTCACAGAGCGAGGAAGTTGACATTGAGATGGAGCTGGAGAGCGAGCGAGTGCAGCGCGCGTGGGCTCTGCTGCCCCCGTCGCCTGTGCAGCCAGTGCCGTTCCCGCCCATGTTTGCCACCGGGGGTGCGACGATACCCAGGCAGGCGTGGCACTATGCGGTGCTGTTCAAGGCGTCGACGCACCCGTTCCCAGGCACGTTGGTGGTGACAAAAGGGTCTACCGTTGTGGTGATGTCGGAGGACGTGTCCAAGTACTTCCCGCTGGAGGACCGGCTCCTGATCGGCAAGGACGAGTACTTTGCGACGGACTACAACCCGCAGACGCTGGAGCTCCGGCTCGGTACGTAACAGACAGGGAGTCTCTAGCGTTCGCGTATGGCGAGCTGACAGCGTTTCTCTCTCTCTCTCTCTCTCTCTCTCTCTCTCTCTCTCTTGTGTGCCGCCAGATCGCCCGTTTGAAGCCGCCAGCGGTGCTGGCGTGAAAGCGTATCTCTCCGGCTCGAACTCCACTCTGCATCCGCCGATCATCAAGGCGAAGCAGATCCTGGAGCGCGAACCCGGGAACAAATACGAGGACCAGAACAGCGACGAGCAGGTACGGACACTGCGCGCTGCTGCTGCTGCTGCTGCGGATGGCGCTTCCCACCCACTGGCGCTCACGTTTGGCCATTCGTGCAGGAGCTGTTCCAAGACTACCAGTTCATGAGCCCCGGCAGCGTCTACGAGGTGGCTGTCAAGCTCGGCCCCGTCACAAGCGCGAAGGACGCGCGCTTGATCGCGGAGGAGTGGAAGCGGCAGTGCCGCGAGCACTTTGAGGCGAAGAGGTCCGCGCCTGCTAGTTGCATTGCTGGACTGGTGCGAGCTTAGCCTGCTGCGAGAGCCGCGCTCTGACCGACGCTGTTGTGGGGGCGGGGGCGGCTGGCGGCTTTCAGATGCATCTCCGGCGTCAAGGCGTGCGAGCACTACTGTCCCCAGCGGAGCGGCCACTCGCTGGTACGAACGAACAGACTCGAAGAACCGGATACGCTGCGTGGTGGGAGGTGGACGGATCAGGACGTGTCGATCCTGGTTCTAACAGAGTCGCTATGGCGAATGATGCGTTGCTGACTGACTGCTGACTCGGGACAGTGCTGCGAGACCATGGCGGTGGTCGGGAAAGAGATCGCGAAGACGCGCTTCGGCCGCCCGACGTTCTCGCGGGCGCTCAAGCCGCGCGCGGCGCTGCAGAAGTACCAAGACCGGTTCAAAGGCAGCGAACCGTGGCCGGGCTCTCCCTCGACGACGGCTCGAGCCGCAGCGACAGGAACGTCCGGCTCGTCGGGGGAGAGGAGCAACAGCAGCGCGTCGCGATCGCTCGGGTTTTCAGAAGACTGAGGCTGAACCGTCAACCGCGAAGCGCGAGCCCACAGACGAGTAGCGGGCGGCCCCCGCCTGCTGCTCACTATATGGAGGGAGCTTCCTTGCTTACGTACTGTCGCCGTGCATACACAATAATATTAGCACAATGGAGGGCTCTCCTCTCGCGTCGGTCCTTGCGGGCAGGTGGGCAGGCGCGGGAGTGGCTCGGGTCGCGTCCGCTCGCTGCTTCTTGACGATGCCGGCAATGGAGTCGCGTCCCACCGCCCTCGAGTGAGCGGAAGCCGCCGTGCTGGCGTCTTCGGCCTCTCTGGCCGGCCTTGTGGCTGCTCGCACGCACACACACAGACGCCCGTGTCTGCCCTCGTTGTCTATTCTCCGAGATTCCGCCCCCGGATGCGGCGCGCAAGCTGCAGGTCCTTCACCATGACAGTCACCCGCTTGGCGTGGATGGCGCACATGTTGCTGCGCAACGCAACCCGACAGGCAGTCAGCAACGTCCCGAGGCGCCTTCCCACCCCACCCACCACCACGACACCCCGCGCAGCGAGCGCCAAAGCAGCAACGTACGCGTCCTCGAAGAGCCGCACAAGGTGCGCCTCGGCCGCCTCCTGCAGCGCCAGCAGCGCCTCCGCCTGCCACCGGAACGGCTGCTTCGTAAACGGCGCCTGCAACTCGCGCACAAGGCGCGCGAACGGCAGCTTGCGCAGCAGCAGGTCGGTCGTGCGCTGCAGGCGCCGGATCTCGCGCAACGCCACGCTTCCAGGGCGGTAGCGCCGCTTGAGCGACGCGGCAGTGCCCGAAGCCGCGGCCGACGACGAGGGTCGGGCACCAGCCGCCGACTGCTGCACCGGTAGCCGCTGCGGAGTCGTCGCCTTGCGTGGGGTTACTTTGAAGCGCAGCTTCTTGACGGTCGCGGGCGGCGACGCATTGCTACTGTTACCGCTGCCACCGTCGCTCGAGCTGCTGCTGTTGCCGCCGGGGGACGACGAGCGCGCACGCTTGCCCGGCGGCGGGGCCATGACTTGATTTGCGTGGTGCGAGTTTGAAAATGCAAAATATTTTAGAAATTTGCAAAACAAATTTCTGTAAATTCTAAATTTAGAGCATTGCAGATAAACATTTATTCCACCTCTTCATTAATGTTATGTCGTTACTGAAGAGGTCGTATAACACCTCTTAAATTTACATTGTGCAGAATGTAGCCATCTTCCTTCTTGTGGCACTGCTGCAGCGGCAGCTCCGACGAGCAGAAGCCCGAGTCGTCCGAGTACCAAGTGACGTTTGCGAGAAGAGGCAACCGTGAACTTTCAATTCAATCAGCGAAACGCGAGGACGGTTCACGCGCAGTGGCCGAGCGCCAGCGAACTTGGAACGTTCGGGTGGCGGCGTCTTTCACGCCTTCTTCCACTCCATCCCGTCCGGCGCAACGCGCTCCTTCTCATAGTCCTTCTCCTTGACTTCCCCCCAGTTCGTCGAGAGCACCGTGCCACCCGACGTTTGCTGCGCACCATTGAAAGAGAGAGATAAAGATAGAGAGAGACCAGCGTTAGGCAGCCGCCCGCAAGTGTTGGCTCCCACACACGCGCGTCGGCGTCACGCGCACGCACAAACGACTTGTTCATCGCGCGGCGCGTGTTGTCATCCGCCTTGGCGTAAATGTCGCGGAAGAGCCGCTGCATCGCCTCCTCGCCCTCGGGCTTCTCGAGCTCGATCTCCTCGCCGAGCGACTTCTCGATGCGGTTCCAGTCGCGCTTGCTCGCGTACGGGCGCGCAGGCGCGTCCTGCTTCTCCTCAAACACCGCTGCAGGGCCCGTCACGACCCGCGCGCCGCTCTGGAACAGCGCTTCCTCGAGCTGGTCCCAGTGCGCGCCGGCCGCCTGCTTCTTGAGCTTGATCTCCACCTTTGTGCTTAGCACCTTCCACGTCGACTCGGCGACCACCACGTCGTCAAACAGCCGCGTGTGGAGCGCGTCCACCACGTTGCCGTTTAACTTCAGCTGCACGCGCAGCAGCTTCGGCTCGATCGTCACGCTCACGTCCGCAGCCGCGAGCTTCTTCTGCAGGATCGACACCGACACGTGCGTCCCCGACTGGTACCACTCGTGGCGGACCGCTGGCGGCTGCGGCTGCGGCTGCGGCTGCGGCTGCGGCGCCGCGACCGGCGGCGGTTGCAGCGCTGGCGCTGTCACTGGCGACGGCGGGCTGTTGTTGTCCAGCGCGAGCTCGTGCTCACTGTCGCCTACACACACGCAACGACGCACTGTGGCTTAACCGCTGCGCTCGATAGAACGCACTGTGCCATCCGTCCTCCAGCGCAATCGCACCTTCGAGCTCCGCGTCGCACTTGCGCAGCCACGTGCGGAAGCGCTTCGCGAGCGCCTCGTCGCCCTTGGGCACCGCGCGCGTGCCGTCCGTGAACGCGCGGCGCGCAGCCGCGAACTCGTCTAACTCGAAGAGTGCGATGCTGGCGCCGGACGGTTAGCCCGTTGGTGCAAACAGCCAGTATCCCTTACACGCTCGCGCTTGCGCAACACGCACCCTTTACGCAGGTGCACGACCGCTAGTGCATCGTTGAGTCGCAGCGCCGCGTCGGCGTCGGCCACTGCCTCGCGCAGTTGGCGCAGTTTGAGGTGCACAGCCGCGCGTTTCGCGTGCGCGTCGGCGACAAGCGCCTCCGTGCCCGTTTGCGCGCCGAGCGCTGCTAGCGCGCGCGAGTACGCGTCTGCGGCGGCGGTGTAGTCTTCGTCCACAAAGTGCGCGTTGCCGCTGTGCACGAGCTCCATCCTGGTGCCAGGCGTCGCGCTTGTTGGTGGCGGATAGCGGAATGACGGGATTTGGCCATACAAACTTCAAGACGACTCTTGGGGTCAATCCCATCAAACCGACGGACTTCGAGAAAGTTCGCAACGAACGATGGCCGCGCACGCTGCCGCACGCTGTGAGCGCAGCATCGGATGCGATGGATGGCGAGGGCAGGTTGAGAGCTGGAAGGAGCGCTTCGAAGCTCGGTGACAGTCGCGTCCGACCTACTTTGAAGGAGTGTGGGGGTCTTCCACTGGAGATCCAACGCAAGTGCCTCTCGAAGCGAGTGAATGGATATCAACGCAAGCAGAACGGACAGACAGGAGGCGCGTGTCGGTGCGCGGCATCCGATGGTGTCGGCAAGAACGATGCGAGTGTTGTCGTGCACGACTGGTCTGCATAATGAGCGGGGGCCCCGGTCTTCAAGATCGTATTCGGGAGCTCATGCGAGCTCCCGAAATGGCTACACTCTCACTCATCTTATCAGATCGAGTCGTCGAGTCGAGCTCGCTTGTCGTTGTCGTCCTCCCTCCACTGTCGGCACTTTCTCACACGCGAGCTTCCTCCTCCAAGCGCGTCGAGCGCGTCTTGCAGTGCTGGAGCCTCCCCCAACACTACGAGCGTCTGTCCGTGAGCACACGATGGCGTCTGGCGCGATGATGGCTCTCCACGCATTGCTCCCATCGCCTCGCGATGGCGCGAACGCCAGCCCGTCGCTGGACGGAAGCTGCGCGGCCCGCGGCGTCAGCATCCCGCACCTGTCATTCGCGACCGACCTGCTCTTCAACCTCGAGGACGTCAAGCTCCACTGCAACCAGGGACTCTCGACGCAGAGCCAGCTCGTCGCGATGCTCCGGAGCCGCGTCGCGCTTGAGAAACACTACGCGAACGAGCTCATGCGCTTGGCGCAGCAATCGCAACTCGAGGAGCTCGAGCGCGGCACGACGCGCGAGGCGCTCGGCAAGCTCAAGGCGCAGTACCTCAACACGAGCGTGCAGCATCGCGTCCTCGCCGAGAGCCTCGAAGAAGACGTGCTCAAGCCCATCGAGGAGCTCCACGCAATTAACTCGCAGAAGGCGCAGCACCTGCACAAGACGCTGAACGGCATGAAGAAGCAGGCGAAGGTGCGCAGTTCATTCCACTTGACGGCTCTCTCTCGCTCGCTCTCTCTTGCTGAGCACATCACATGTGTATGCGCCTTCAGGCTCAGGAAGACGCGTACAGGAAAGACTTTGGCGCGTTCGAGAAGCAGTTCCGGGAGACGGCAGCCACGTTCGCGGCCGCGATGGACGCCGGCTTCTCCAGCACGGCGATCGAGCTCCAGTACCACCAGCAACTCATGCAGCACCAGACCGAGGCAGACCCGCAGTACGCGGGTGACGCGACGTCGAGCAAGCCCAAAGGCGCCGTCGCGCTCCAGTCATCGTTCAACAACAACAGCCAAAAGCTCGTCAACTGGCTCCTCGCGTCCGATCAGCACCGCAAGGACAACCTGTGCTCAAGCGCCGCGAACGCACTGGAGGTACGAACGGGGCTCTCGTGCTCTGGTGCGTCCATACGGGTTTGCTGGTGCTAACGAGGAGCTGCCAGGCAACCGAGTTGCTACGTAGGAAGTGCCGCAGGTCCTGGAAACTCGTCGAGCAGAGCCGAATCGACATGTACCGCGCGCTGCAGTCCGTGATGACCGACTACCAGGTGCGCTCGCAAGCTCGACGTGCGTGTGTCCCAGGCACAAGTTGCGTCCTGACGCGCTCCTGCGCGTTCGTTTCGCTCCTCGGTCTCCAGCACATTGCTGAGGAGCGCATCGCGAACTTCACGACGAACCTCCGCAAGCACGTGATCTTCGAGTCGTCGGCACTCGCGAACGAGCAGGTGCGAGCAGCTTTCGCAGCCGGCCTGCCACCATTGCTCCTCTCTCGCTGTCATCGCCTCACTCGCCACGCTCTGCCGATGCCTGGTGAACACGTATGTGTGCATAGTACGACTGGCAGATGATCGCTGGCAAGATCGAGAGCGTGGACGCTGAAAGTGACCTCCGCGACTACATCCTCATCCACCACCACTTGCACGACCTGCCGAGTATGACAGTGAGCGACCTCTGCTACAGCCCGCTGGCGACGGCGATCTTGCCGTCGCCGACGGCCAAGCCCTGCCACCCGCTCAAGCGCGTTCCGATCGAGATCGGCGATGTAGCGATGCGCAGGATCCCGCTCGACTACGACGGCAACCAGGAGTCGCTAGCGCAGATTCTCGTGACGCGAGCGTCCACCACCGTCAAGATCCACCCAGTGGCACTCGCGCACGAGCCGCCTGCTGCTACCAGCTCTCCAGCGAGCCTCGAGGCCGTGCAGTTTGACCAATTGCGCATCGACTGCAGCGCGCCGCCTGCCGCGCGCCGCTCGCTCGCAGAGCTCCAGGAGGAGGCAAAGACGAGTCTTCGCGTGGCGCCTGCTCAAGAGGTGGCGGTCGCGATTGCAAGGGCGAACGAGCTCCAGCCAGCGACGACGCAGCGACCGCAGCAACGAACGACGTGCCACTCCGGCAAGAGCAGGAGCAGACCGAGTTCGTGGTTCGAGCACTCGGAACCAGAAGACAACGGAGCGGACCCGGCCGGACCTGCTGCCTTTCGATCTCCGAAAGCATTCGCGACGAGCGCGACGGCTGCTGCGCTCGCTTTCCAGAGCAACGACGACGAAGCGGATGACGACGAGCTGCTGTGCGACTCCCACGAGGTTTAGTGCGACAGCATCCGTGTCGAGAAGGTCGACTGGCACACGCGAGCCTGGCTAAGCGATAAGAAGACATCTCAACCACCATATGCGTCTCGACAGAGCACTCACACAAGGCCATGCTCTGGGATTGAGACGTCAACGACTCGACTGATGCCCTCTTCCTACTTCAACAAGCCGAGCGCTCTCCAGCGTCGAGCAGAGACTTCGTGATGCATTTCGACAAGTCGTAACATGAGGACTCGAATCAAGCGCTCCCAGTGCGAGTCCCGAGATAAGAAGACATGTGCGCGCTCTCTGTGGATCGGACCACAGCAGGTTATGTTTACCCGCGTCTGTCTGTCTATCTGATCGGCGCACTCGCGCGGTCATTGCCAATCTGCACGGACGACAGCCATGGAGGACTACATCCGCGGCGCTCTCTGCGGCTACCTCGGCGTCCAGCGCGGCGCAAAGGGCGACGGCAGGAAGAAGCGCATGTTCCTCGTGCTCACGGACTCGCGCCTCGACTACTACGACTCGGACCCGCGGCCCGAGTTCGAGAAGGACATTGCCGACGCGTACATCTTCACGGCCGCGACGCGCGTGCACCACTACGTCGAGATCAACGCCAAGGCGCCGCCCAACTCGCTCTGCCTCACGACTGACAAGGCCGCGCGCGTGTTCCTCGCCGAGTCGGACCAGGAGGCCCAGCTCTGGTACAGACACCTCCACGAGCGCCTCGAAGCGCTCGCGTCCATGGTCAAGGGCACGCTCATGCTGCGCAAAGAGATCTCGGCCAAGCAGCAGCTCAAGCGCTTGCTGCTCAAGACCAAGTACAAGTGGAAGCAGCGGTACATCGAGCTCGGGCGCTCGTCGCTGCGCTTCTGCAAGGAGTCGGACAAGAAGACGCGCATGATGAAGCAGTTCGCGCTCACGGCGCAGAGCTTCGTGGGCGAAGAGAGCGTCGAGTTTCTGCGGCAGCACCGGCTCCTCGCCTCGTACGCGACCGCGGTCGAGCCCGACGCGAAGATGCTCCGCCGCTTCAAGCAGGAGCAGCGCGACCTGCAGTACACGAACAACGCGCAGCTCGCGGCCGCCTCGGCAGCGAACCCGCACAAACCGAGCAGCGGAGTCGCGCCGGCGTTCCCGTTTGTCGTCGCGACCGGGCAAGCTCACTTGTACCTCGCTGCCCCGACCGAGAGCGCGCGAGCAGACTGGGTCGTCGCGATCCGGATGCGGATCATCTCGCTCAAGTACCGGCACAACGGTGCCAAGAACCAGAGCAAGGCGAAGGACGGGGACCAAGACCCCGCGTTCCAGCTCCGGGGCTTCATGGACGTGCAGCTCAAGCCCGGAGCCGAGTGGAAGAGGCTCTTCGTCGAGCTCGACAACGACCTTGTGCGCGTCAAGGCGAGCGAGCGCAAGGTCGGCGCCAAGTTTGAGACGCGGCTCCTGCCGACTTGCCACGTCGCACCGACGCTGCTCAAGGCGAACGCGCTCGTGCTGCGCAACCTCGGGAGCGAGATCTCGCTCGCCCCCACTTCCTTCAAGGAGGCCGAGCGCTGGATGACGACGCTCGAGCGCTCTGGGAAAGCTGTCGGCCTCGCCAAGTACCACAAGATCTTCGAGGACGACGTCCGCGACTTGCTCAAGAACAGCGTCGTCTACAACCTGGTCGTCCCGGCAGGTGAGTCGGCAGGCCTCGTGGTCGAGAGATACAAGAAGCGCATCGTGGTGCTGAGCCACCACCCACCGTCGCTGCAAGACACAACAGCTGCGGCCGGAGCGCCACTCAAAGTTTTGAAGCGGGGCGCGTCGGCCGGAGCAGTGCAGCAGCAGCTGATTCCGCAGGGCAGCGCCCTCGTCGCGATCTCACAGTTCGAGATGGCGCACGAGTCGTTCGAGACGATCTGGCACACGGTGCGCCACAAGAAAGGGTACCAGCACCGGATGACGCTCACGTTTCGCGCGCCGATCGTCAAGCAGGGCGTCGCTGGCGTCCGCTTCCGCTCGCGAGACCCGTGGGTTGTCTGCCGTTGCACGCTGCAGCACGGGAGGCTGTCGATCGTGTCGCTGGACGCCACGAGCGCGAGCGCAGTGGAGCACGAAGTTCTCACAGACCTCCCGCTTCGACACTGCCGCGTCGAGCTCGCGAGCGAAGTCGGCTGCCGCAACGGCGTGAAGCTCACGGTCTCCGGCGCGGCTTCTAGCGCGCTCTCAATGACAGTGCTGATGAACGTGGCAGCGGACGCGGACTTGTTCCTCTGGTTCGCGCTCCTCCGCCTCGAGGCGGCGATCGCCCAGGACGATCCGCAGTACCCGCTGTCCGTGGCAGCCCTCGCGAACAGCAAGAACCCGCACAAGCGCGCGTCGCGCATGTGCACCGACGTCGCGGAAGACCAGAAGCGCTGCTTCCAGCACTGCGCGGTTGTCGGGATGCGCGTCGCGGAGATCGAGCGCGTGGCTCTCGTGACCGATCCGCTGCGATGTCTGCAGCACAACGACGACGAAGGCGTCTGCACGGAAGCAGATGGCGTGAGCTCCAAGCCGCTAGCTCCCGCCGCCTGCTGCCACCAGCTCTCGGAGGCTGACAGCACGGCGTTCTTCCAGCTTCTCGACGCGATCGGCTGCGGCAAGATCCAGTCCTCCTCGCTTATGCGCACGATGGACACACTCACGAGGCACCTCGCAGGGCCAGTCGCACTGCGGAAGCCTGCGCCGCAGGTGAGTCCCAAGTGCGACAGCGAGCAGCCGGCAAGTGCGAGTCGCGGAGGCGTCGGAGTCCTGTCGGAGCTCGTCGCGGCGCTGGAGGCGCTGCGCGAGAGCAAACTCGACGCCGCTCCGACGCTGCCGTCGTCGCCGCCGCCTCCGTCGTTCCCGATCTCGATGAGCGAGTTCCTCGAGCTCATGAAGAGCGTAGTGGACGCCGACGTCGTCGAGCTCGTGCGCAAGATGGCGCGACACGACATCCAGTGCATGTGACTCACTCGATTCGAGGCAACTGCAACGGTAATGGGCCTTGACCAGCTCGAGCGTGCGTGCGCTGCGTCTTAGTGCTTAGTGCAGCTTGCCCTCGATGAACGCGCTCATGGCTCTCAGGTTGTCGAACCAGGCGCTCCAGGCGTCCAAGTCCGCCGACAGGTCGGGCTCCTGCGAAGCGCCAGCTCCGAGCACTGCTTAAACCCACCGCAGCCCCATGGGAGCAACAGCAACAGCAACAGCAACAGCAGCACACACACACGCGCACGTACCTCAAGCACAAACACGACAGCGGCGTCGTCCTGCTCCTCTGACTCTGCTTGCTCCTGGAACCCGAGCGCAAAGAGGCACTCGTGCCCGCCTTTGAACCGCCCCAGGTCGCGGTGGAAGTTCGCGTTGGCTCGCGGGATGCGACGGAACGCCGCGTTCTCCGGTGCTGCGCACACTGTCGCGACTACAGCGTG
>SMMQ01003427.1:18752-36256 GCA_008271595.1 [Pythium] brassicae (nom. inval.) | reverse complement strand
GAGCTCCGGTGCTGGGTCCAGCGGAGCCTCCAGTGGTTCAGGACGACCCGATCAGCTCTGCGATCGACGACGAACTGGCGAGCAGCTCCGACGACAACGATGACGTGGTGGTAGACTTGTCACCTGCAGCGCTTTTACTTCCCTACGAAGTTGAGGATGTCATTCAACCACCGCCTTCATTCACCAGCGCCGGCGTTGACGTGGATCAAAGCCCAGTTGAAGCTGTCGGTGTTGCGGACGTCGATAGCGCCGCGCAAGATGCGAGCGCTGAGGGCGAGACACCGCCGCCATCGTTGCTGGTTCAAGCCCTCGGGTCAGCGAAAGCCATTGAGTGCAATGAAGAAGCCGTCACAGAAGAGGTCACTGACCAAGAACGAAGTGCGCAGCGTGATGAGCCGCTGCCATCGCGGCTGAAGCGGTCGCGATCCGACTCCTGCGCCTCAAGCATCGAGGACGCGGCTGTTGGGGGTCCTGGCGGGAATCCCGGCGCACAACGCGGCACCAAGAAGATCAAACACAGTGGTGAAGTGGGGGAGAGCGCGCGGAAGCGAACGGCAGTCACCAACGAAGCCCCGGGAGACGCTGCCGTGGCAGACAAGGCACCGCGCGCTCTCGATCCCAAACGGGAGCGCCCGGATGCGCACGCGAAGCACTTGAACGTGTTCCGGCGCCAGATCGCGCACAAGCCCATGGGGCCGAACGAGAAGCTGAAGCAGGTGTTCGTTGTGCAAAGCCTCACTGCACTGGTCAAGCGCAGCGCGAAGCACTACGACGCGGACCCGGCGCTCGTGGTGCGTCTTGTGAGGCCTTGCGTGGATAGGAGCTGCCACGTGCAGGGTGGGTGGACTCTGACGCGGGAGTGTGTGCTGCGTTCGTTGTATTCGCTGGCGTCGCGCTGCTTTAGTCAAAGCTGTGCGGCGCGCTTGCAGCAGACTTCCGGGACCGGAACGTGTCTGCGATGATGGTGGTCCGCGGCGCAGTGCGGCTGTTCCGGGAGGCGAAGCTGCGCCACGAGGTCAAGAGCGACCCACTGGGAGCGACCGTGCTGATGCACCAAGTGTTCGCGAGGCTCGTTGGCGGAGGGGGTGCGGACGGCGCCGCGCTCCCGCCCGTGTTGGCGTCCGAGCTCGTGGCGGTCGACGACTGCCTGGTCTACTTGCGCTCGCTGGTGCTGGTCGAGAACGACCGGCTCGAGCCCGGCGCGAGTGTGTTTGCGTCGTCGCACGAGAGCAGCGCGCTGGCGCAGCTGAGTCGCCCGCACAAGAACGCTGTGAGCCACGACAAGGCGTTCGTCGCTCACGTGTGCGCGTTCGTGAGCCAGATCTGCGCGCGCGCCGGCTTTGGCGAGTGCGCGCGCGTGCTGCTCTTCGATCTCGTGCGCCGGTACCCGAACATCAAAGGGCTCTTCTTCGCGTGGGCGGTAGTGGCCAAGGCCCCCGAGCTACTCCAGCTCGAGTACGACGCGCACGGCCGCCTGGCGGCGTCGGTGCTCCAGCAAACGCTCCATCACGCGCTCCAGGTCGCGTGCTGCGAGTCCGCGAACCGGGAGGAGACGGTGCTGCAGCAGTCGGGGCACGACCTCCTCCACCGGATCTCTCAGAGTGCGGACGAGGTCGCGCTGGTCCAGGGCGACTTTAACGACCCGCTCTTCCAGGCGAGCTTTGCTGCGACAATGTGGACCGAGCACCTCACGCCGCTCCTGCAGCGCGGGCTCGCGGTGCGCACCACCGACGCGGGCGCTGTGTTTGAGCTGTGCAAGTGCCTCGAGTTGCTCGCGGCCGTGTACGGCCCGGTGACGATGGCCGAGCTCTTCCCGCTCGCGCGCTTCCAAGACGCCTTCGCTGCGAGCCCGGGCTCGGGCAGCAAGGTCGCGGCTGTGCAGCTGGTCGGGGCGATTGCTGTCGCGATCGCGGAGACGGATACCCCCCACAGCCACTCTGGCGCGGCGAACAAAGGCGACGGCAGCAGAGGAGGAGGAGTGAGCGGAAGCCAAGGGTTCGTCGCACAGGTGTGTGATTGGCTACACGCGCTGCTGCACGAGCCGCCAGTACGCGAAGCGCAGGTGGATGTGCACGTCGCGTGCGTGCGCGTGCTTCTCGACCTCATCTGGGAGGCGGCTGCAACGCCCGACCGCCGCAGCGAGCTCTTTGCTGACGTCCTGCGGTGGTTCCAGTCGCACTCGCAGGCGCAGCAGATGCGCCTGCCTGCGGGTCTTCTGCGGCAGCTCCGGCAGCTCGCCGTGTCGTCGTCGCAACCGTAGAGCAGACGCATAGGACGAAGCGCGCACACGCTGTGTTACAGTATTTACTACGACAGTAGACTGGATAGAGGAGAGGCCCCGTGCGCTCTCACGTGGTGGCGATGTCACACACGAGGCCCGTGAAGCCGTGGTTGCACGCACAGCCCACCGGAAGGCAGGAGCCGCGTCCGCTGCAGCCGTTCGGGCACGAGCCGGCGTCGCCAAACGTCAGCACCTTGCGCTCCGCCAGCAGCTGCTCCAACTCGAGCGGCGTCGAGACGTTTGCCTCGATGCGCGCGTCGATCTCTCGGCGGCACTCGCGCAGGTACGTGAGCTTGGTGGCGTCCACGATCGAGAGGTCGCCGACCAGCACCGCGTCGCCGAAGCACACGGCCTGGACGTAGTTGGCCGTGTTCGCCACGTACTTGTAGCACAGCGCCATCTGCTTGAACACTTGGACACACAGGTTCCCTGCACGCTTCACGACCTCGTCGGTAAACTCGGGGTCGTCGTCGGTCTGGACTCGGCGGCGCAGGCGGAGAGCCATCGCCGGTTCGTCCACGCTCGGCGCGAACGCGCGCTCAGCGATGTCCGAGGCGCGCAGCGCCACGAAGCCTTCACGGAGCAGCCCCATGTCGCACTGGACCATCGTGGCGTTCCGGTCCTTCTCCGTTGCTGGCAGCACGAACTTGCCGCACGCGTTGCCAGCGCACGTGAACAAGTTGTCGGCGAGTGCGAAGCCGTGGAGCTGCGCCAGCGCCGCGTTATTCGTGAGGTCGTCCGTCTTGACCCCGTTCCAGTTGCCTAGCAAGCCGTGCACGCCCGGGCCCTTGAAGTACGGCGACACGCGCAGCGCCACGTTGAAGAGACGGTAGTTGTCGATCCAGGTCGAGAGCATGACGTCCACGTACGTCGCCTCGTCCGCCTTCGTGAAGACCCGGTAGCCCTCCGCGCCTCCCTTCAGCTTGTGCACGCTGAGCCACTCGAGGTCGCTCGAGCCCTTGCTGAGCACGATCTTGCTGTCCTCGATGAAGATCCGCACTACCGAGCCCGCGAACGCCACGGCCACGCCCTGGTAGCAGCTCGGGCTGAACCTGTTCAAGCGCGTCGGCGTGCACTTGTGCTGGAAGACTTGGACTTGAAGGTTGCCGGACTCGAAGAGCCGGAAGACACCAGGGACTTGGAAGTCGTACGCGACTCGGTCGAGTGTGCGGAGGTGCGGGTCGCCGGAGCCGCCTCCGTTGCCGGAGCCCAGGACGAGGCGCTTGATGAGGATGTCCTTGCAGACTGGCGGCAGGTCCTTCGCGAGCCCTTCGATCGACAGCTTCAGCGCCAAGCTCAGGTCCATTAACTGCCCGTTGTTGGACTGCGGCGCGCCACCATCGGTGCGAAGAACGACGCGGCGCGTGTTCGGGTTCACGGACGCCGTGACGCCCTGCCCCGTGAGTTTCGCGTTCTGCAGCATCGCTTGCGCCAAGTGCGCGTACGTGGGGTTCACCTGAAGCGTGCCGGTCGCGATGTCGCCGTCCTGGATCGTCATGCCGCCTGTGTCGAACAGAAGCTTGAACATCTCGACGCACATGATTGTGTTGCTGTTGCCTTCGTCCGCCCAGCCGACGACATGGTCGCCCCCAGCGTCTTGCGCGAGCGTAACGCCACCATTGTGCTGTTGGAACACAACGAGCACCGAGGCGACCACGAGCGCAACCGTCTTCAAGCTCCCACGCAGCGACAGAAGACCCATGACAGGGTGGACAGGCTTGAACACAGAAGTGGCGCCTTCCTCAACGTAGAAGGCGAGGCGAAGAGTATCCAGAGACGCGTCTCGGATGGCGAGGATTGAGGAGTGAGCGCTCTCTGCTTCTTGGAGCGCTGATAAGCAGCGAGACACACGGAGCCGAAGAGCGGGAGCACCAGAGGTTCCTCGAACCCGAGCGGAAGGTTGGCCAACTGCATCGCAGGAGAGATACGTGTAACCGATGCGACCACCTTGTCAACTACGACAGTAAGGCACGACAATGCCCGCCAGCTTGCTCAGTCTTGGCAACTTCAGAGTGAGATGCGCTCGTCCGAATGCTCATAAAGGCAGGCGTTCGGTTCCGAACTGCTCTGCGATTTCAGATGCGACGTACGATAAACGGAGCTGTAAGATCTCGCAGACCTCGCCGCCGTCGTCCTTGTCACCGCTGTCGATGACATGCACCCACGTGCTTGCATTCGTGCGAGGACTGTAACGCCGTGGCGGCTATTGAATGGATTGTTCAACCCACTCGAGGGCCACGGTAGAGATGGCTGGTGAGCCACAACTGGTACGCACTCGCTTCTCGTGATGTCGATTGGGTCCGTGTGCTAGCTGCAACCTGCCCAAGAGCACCAGCAGGGGCGTGAGCATCACCGAATCGGACAATCCCAAGTTGATCGCCATGGGCGCGAACCAGCGTGTCCGAGTCCTTGAATGGTGTCATCCTCGCAAAAACAGTGCGAGAAGTAAACGGTCTCCTTTGTGCTGATGAAACTTCGTGGGTACCTGTCGAGTCTCTCAGCATCCGCTGAAGGAACAGCACTCAACCGAATCGCCTGAACGTGAGGGCATACAAACATTCTACTCAAATCAGTTCAAAGTTCCGCCAAGTTGGTATCGATCTCGGAGCTCGTGAGACCCGATGACAACGCCATCCCTCCGACCTCACTCTCGCTTTCGCTCACTTGGAAACATAACTACGCGTCCAAGAAACACTCGACGACATCGGGAAGGGCGACGCACTCCGGAGAGATGGAGCCACACCTCGCACACAGGCTCCCGTGGCAGTCGCTCGCCGATCTCATCAAGGCCACTCGCACAGCAAAGATCCGCACCTGGAGATCCGCCGAACCCACCGAGAAGCAGCTCAAATTCATCGCACACTTCGCGCGGTGTCTGTGCGACACACTCGAGGAGTTTGCCGCAACGGACAATGCGAGCGACGAAGAGAAGGCGGCGCTCGACCCTCGCAACTGGGGCATCCAGCCCAATTTTGACAGGACTGAAGGCATCGGCTACTACAGCCGCGTCCTGTGGGGATACATCGAGCTGAACCTGCTGCTGACCGACGCGGAGAAGATCGAACCGATCCTGTTCGCCCAAGGGCGGTCGACGGACGCGCTGATCGAGTACACTTGCGAGAGGCTCTGGCGCTACACCCTGCAGGAATTCGGACATGATGTGAAGCCGCTGAGTGCAGACGTGCACCGAGTGATGCGCGAGCACGCAGGACTGCTTTTCCGCTGCATGTACAGTCTCCTGGCGCCGCACGGCAAGCTGGATGCCGTCTTCGTCGCTCATTCGATCGGAGACCGGTTCGGATTTGAAAAGCACGTCGAGCGGTGGTTCGAAGCGCATCCAGGGCTGGTCGAACACAGTTCTTTATCGTAGCGTAGCGGGCAGGCAGTATGCGTATCGAGCACCCCGCCCAAGTGTTTGCGACTGGCAACTGGCGGTGAAGTTCTGAGCCAAATCGAAGGTGTTTCTGGGGCCAAGAAGCCGATCCGACACGGAACTTGATGACGGAGGCGCTTCCTATATCAATAGGCCCTGTTCAGTGCCTGACACTCACACAGTAGTCGATAAGACTCGACATCGCCCAAATCGTCGATTTGGAGTCGCATTACCAGACACATACCAGACACACAGGACGAAGGCTAATCCTGTCGCAGAGTATGAGATCGAAGATGCCGATAAGAGAAAAGCTCTTGGAGCTCGCGCAGTGCGCACGGCAACCTGGGCGGGGCGACGACAGCGGGCCAGCTCTGCAATCGCCAGCGTTCCGCCTCGACGAGTTCGACAGCAGCTCCTCACTTTGGAACTCGATCAGGTACCGCAAGCCCCCGCTCGTGAAGGAGATCGACCACTCACATTCTCCGCATCCCCATCAAGCGCACGACAAGTCCCACCGAAGCTCCACGCACCACCAGGGGCCGTGAAGAGAGAGAGAGACACCCCGAGAGCCTTCGTCCTGCACGCTGCCACGATGGCGGACACACCTCGCCGCGCGAACCTCAGCATCACAACGGACTTCTCGAAGCTGAACCATGACGCTGTACAGGCATCAGGCGTCGCCGGAGCTGCCGCCACTGACCCCACGAGCCCATTCGCATTCCTCGAGAAAGCGACCAAGATGATCACCGACCGACTCGCGCCGGCGTCTCCCTTGGACAAGATCGAAGTGCTCGCGCCCACGACGGACGCCTGGGGCACCACGATCCGCAAGGAGCCGTTCCAGGACATGGACATGCTCGAGAGCGGCCACGCGCGCGAGTACATCGCGGAAGAGAGCCTGAGCCCGACGCAGTCCAAGTCGTGGACGTACAGCACGGTCGAGCGCACGAACAAGAAGCAGTACAAGATGTTCTGGAACAACGACCAGTTCCTCCTGAGCGCCAAGCAGGTGGCCGGAACCTTCTACATCTCGCAGTACGAACACTTCCCGGACACCGAGTCGGACGAGCCGTCGGGCCACTACTGCGCCGTGCTCCGGAAGATCTCGGATAACAACTTCAAGCTCTACAACTGCGGCTGCGAGGGCTGCGACATGAGCTTCAGCACGTTCACGTGCAGCAACATCCACGAGAACGCCAGCGCGGTGGTCGAGGGCGCCGACCGCCAGCTGCTCGCCGATATCTCGCACTACACGAAGGCCGCCGGCGTTATCGGGTCGGAGATGCGCTGCTTCTCGGTTACAATCCCGGCCGTGATGGAGGACCGGCGGTCGCGGGTCGTCTGGTGCCCGCGTATGAGCCGCGCGGTGACCCCGTCGGGCGGCACTCCGCGCGGCACGCCCCAGCGCGAGATGGTGACGTCGCCGTCGCCACACAACAAGCGCCAGCACCGGTTCTCGTTCGATATCCCGACTAGCGACCGCATCAAGATTGGGAGCAAGCTCCCAGTGTGGTGTCCAGAGGTGAACAGCCTCATGCTCAAGTTCCACGGCGGCCGCATCCGCGAGGCGTCGGCCAAGAACTTTATGCTCATGGTCGAGGACGAGCCCGTGCCCGCTACGCCAAAGGGCGAGTCCGTCAACGGCGACAATGGCGCGAACCGCGTGCTCATGCAGTTTGGCAAGTTTTCGAAAGCCAAGTTCGCGCTCGACTTCCGGTACCCGCTCGCCCCCGTACAGGCGTTCGCGATCGGGCTTTCGTCCTGCGCTTGGAACGTGAAGCCTGCCACGACTTAAGCTGGGGAAGCGGGTAGCAACATAGCTCTTCCACCAATGGCACGCGGCTCGGAGTAGGGCCTGCCTACTTCGTATTTACTTACCACTAAGACCGCGCCCAGCAAGCGAACCAAGTGCCATAACGAATCCATGTACATGAGCTTGGAGCAGTGGCGCATCTCGCGATGCGTGACAGCATCAGCGTTGTTGACTGAGTCGACTGAGTCGTCAGTTAACCTCAGTTTCGCGAGAGAAACGGATCAGTGGTGCGAAACCACTCTACTGACTGTTGGCCAAGTCTCCCCCTCCTCCCCCACCACTCGCACCCCTTCTTGTCTGCACACATGACGCATTCCGACTCAAGCTTGCAAGGAGGGAGGCAGACCCGATCGAAACGAGTGAGGCAGTCGAAGCGCGGCGCTGAGCGTAGTATGGCGAGTCCGGGCATCAGTGATCGTGCCAGTGCAGCAGCGACGCCAAGCGCCGAGGTCGGAGAAGCGAGAACCTCGTTCAGCAGCCGTGATAATGAACTGGACAACGAAAGTGACGGCGGCGACCTCGAGCTAGCAGCAACGACCAACCTCCCGATCAGCAACTCCACACACTGGTCGGAGGTGTCGGAGCCGGACGATCGCGAGCTCGCTGCGAGGACCGGACTGCCGACCAGCAGTTCCACGCATTGGTCGGAGGTATCGGTACCGGACGATCGCGAACTGGCGATGAGGACCAGACTGCCGACTACCAACTCCACCCACTGGCCGGAGGTGTCCGAGCCAGACGATCGCGAGCTCGCTGCGAGGACCGAACTACCGAACACCAGGTCAACACACTGGTCAGAGGTATCGGAGCCGGACGATCGCGAGCTGGCGATGAGGACCGGACTCCCGACTACCAAGTCCACACACTGGTCGGAGGTGTCGGAACCTGAAGATCGAGATCTGGTTGCGAGGACAGGACTGCCGACCACTAGATCCACACACTGGTCGGAGGTGTCGGAGTCGGACAATCGTGAGCTCGCTGCAAGGACCGGACTACCGACTGGTAACTCCACACACTGGTCAGAGACCTCCGAGCCTGAAGATCGCCGGCCCACTCCTAGTGTTGACCTCTCCACGCGCCGGTCGGAGGTGTCGGAACCGGATGAGCGTGAGCTCGCTATGCGATCCGGACTCCCACCGAGCAAGTCCACAAACTGGTCGGAAGGCTCAGAAGCCGACGGTCGCGAGCTTGCGCTCAACACCCGCCTCCCAACCAGCAAGCCCACGCACTGGTCGGAGAGCGTCGTGCTCGACATGGACGCCATCGAGATCGAAGACAACAACAAGTCGATCGACCCGGCAGCGCTCCAATCTGCTCCTTGTGACGACACGCTTTCCCAGCTAAACAAGCCGGTGAGAGCCACGAGCAACGCGGCGCCTGTCCGGGCGTCCGGAGCCGCCGGCGATGCGGGCAACGACTACCGGATGATGGCGAAGCAAGCGAAGACACTCTCCAAGTCGAACCGCCTCGGGGCAGGAAGCAAGTCTGCGTTCCAGGCGAAGATGTCGGACATCGGCGCGCTCGGCATCGGGCTGCAGCTGTACTTCATGCTCACCAAGTACCTGGGCGTCGCGTTCCTGTTCATGGGGGTCCTCGCGCTGCCGGCGATCGTCCTGAACAACGTCGGCAACGGGATCACGAGCAAGATGGCGGACCCACTGCAGCTCGCATATACGTCGCTCGGCAACGAAGGCGTGAACGAGGCGATCGCGGCGGACCCGAGGATGTGCCTCCCCGTCGGCACCATCGACTGCAACTGGACCACGGTCGACACACCGTTCACGACCGAGCCGGTCACGGTGTCGTGGATCATCACGATCAGCGACTGCGCCTACTCGATCTTCTTCCTCTTCTTCTACCTCTACTACCGCGTCAAGGCGACGCAGGCGATCGAGGCGCACATGAACGAGAACCTTACGCCAGCAAAGTACGCCGTGTACGTGCGCGGGCTTCCGACAGACGCCACGGAGGCCGAGATCATGCGGCACTTCAACGCCCTGTACAATCTCTCGAACGCCGAGGAGTACTTCCCGCTCTGGTTCGGCTGCTGCTGGGGGCGGCGCCGGCGCGTGAAGCACTCGCAGTCCAAGAACGCCGTGAACCGGAGCGTCGTGACGAACCTCGACCACCTCGCCGACACGACGAGCGTCACCAAGGCGCTGTACCTCAACACGTGGGTCGCGGAGGTGAGCATCGGGCACCCGACCGGCGGGCTCCTGCGGACGTTCCTCTCCATGGAGGCGCTCACGCAGAGCATCGCCAAGGCGCGCGGCCTGCACGACACGCTGCGCGAGGAGAAGACGCAGTCGCCGTCGGCGTTCCGCTCGCGCGACGAGAAGCTGCTCGAGGCGACCGTGAAGCGGCTCGACACGCTCTGCGAGCAGCTCGAGAAGAAGAAGAGCAAGATCAAGGAGCTGCAGCACGCGGCGCCAGCGACGCGCGCCGCGAAGGCCGGCGGTGGCGCTGATGCGGCACGCGCGGCCTTGAAGCACCAGGCGCCGATGAACAAGCAGCAGCTCGCGCGCGCGACAGTCACAGCGGCCGCGAAGGCCGCCAAGGTCGCAGCCACGAACACAGAGCGGGCGTTCGACTGGGATGCGTGCGACTGCGCGTTCGTGGTGTTCAACAACGTCGAGTCCCGGCGGCGCTGTTTGCAGGACTACCGCCTGTCAACCGCGCGGCTCGCGCACAGGTTCCAGCCGGCGTTGCTCCGCTTCCGGGACGGCCAGTTCCCGCTCGTCGTGCGCCCAGCGCCAGAGCCGTCCGACATTCTCTGGGAGAACCTCGAGGTCACCGGTCGCGGCCGCTTCTACCGGCGCTCGCTCACGAACTTCGTCACGTTCCTGCTGCTGCTCGTCTCCGCGGTCATCATCTCGGCCGCGCAGTCCGCGCACCAGCAGTTTGAAGACAAGGCGCCGCCGTCGGGGCTCTGCGAGACGAAGCTCCCGCAGGTCTTCTACGGCAGCAGCGCGTACACGGAGAAGAAGACCCGGTGGAAGCTCGTCTGGGACGAGACCGTGTCGTGTCCGCCCGGAGCGCAGCACGAGGTGCGGTACCACATCGCGTACGAGAACGGGGTCGTGAACGCGTTCAACTTCAGCCGCCCCGTTGTGAACGCAACGGCGGCTCCGCAGCGGTGCGTGGAGCCCTGCATCTCGGAGGCGAGCGATGACGCGTGCAACACGCTCCCGTGCTTCGATCAAGCGCTGCAGGACAGCGGCGAGGTGTGCGAGACGTACGTGGCGAGCCACGTACTGTACTGCTACTGCTCGACCGCGCTGGTGACGAGCATCAAGGACCTCGGATACATTGAGGGGCCGAAGACGCTCTGGCGCCAGTACGTCCCTTGCCGCGGGTACATCAAGGACTTTGCCAAGAAGAACGGCTTCATCGTCATGGCGGCGGGCGTCGTGATCGTCGTCAACATGCTCATGGACGTGATCCTGCGCGCGTTCGCAGACTTTGAGCGCCACTACAGCGAGTCGTCCAAGGCCTCGGGCATCGCGCTCAAGCTCTTCGCCGCGCAGTTCCTGAACACCGCGATCGTCGTGCTCGTGGTGAACGCATCGCTCGGGCTCACGCGCATCCCGGTCGTGAACGAGCTGCTCAAGGGCAAGTACAAGGACTTTGAGCGCGACTGGTACCCGACCGTCGGCATGGGCATCACCACAACGATGCTCATCAACGCGTTCCTGCCGCAGCTCCAGCTCTTTGTGCACATGTTCATCGTGTCGCCGCTGCGGCGCGAGCTCAAACGCCGCCGCATCCGCACGCAGGACCAGATGAACAAGCTCTACGCCGGCCCCGTGTTCGACATCTCGATGCGGTACCCGATGATCCTCAACTCGGTCTTTGTCACGATGGTCTTTTGCGGTGGCTCGCCGGTGCTGCTCTTCATTGCGTCGCTCGCCGCCGCCGGCACATACTGGTTCGACAAGCTCTCGATCGTTTACTTGTACAGCGTCAAGACGGCGTACAGCGAGGAGCTGGGCGAAATCGCGCTCGGCCTGCTCCCGTGGTCCCTCGTGCTGCACCTCGGGTTCTCGACCTGGATGTACGGGAACGCGAAGCTCATGAAGGCGACGCTGCTCAACATGAAGTGGATGCTGCGAGCCTTCAACATGGACCAGATCCTGCGCGACAACCGCGGCGCGAGCAACGACGTGCTGTACCAGAAGCTCGTCGAAAAGGCCTCGACGTACGACGTGCTCGGCAAGTACGGCTTCATCGTCAAAGTGCTCCGCTCGAACGTGATGCTCATCTTCCTCTTCTTCGCCGGCACGGTACTCGTGATCCTGCTCTCCGCGATCTGGCTCCAGGTCCTCTGGCCGATCCTGCGCAAGGTTTGGGTGTTCATCTACCGTAGTTGTTGCCTCTCGCTCTTCGGGCGGCGCTCGGCGCCAGAATCCGCAGAGAGAGACGGAGGCAGCAGCCCGAAACGGAGGCGATCGCCAGTCGTGATCCCCGAGTACACGGACTACTTCCGCAAGTCGGTCCAAGGCGCATTCCAGCCCGACAAGCTTCTCGGCTACGAGCGCGACGACGACGGGTTGCTGATCCGCAAGTGGCGCGACAACACCCGATTCCACGGCGTCAAGCGCGTCGCTGGAGAGCGCATGCGCACGTGGGAGACGATGCAGGCGGCCACGCGGTCGTACGCGATCGAGACGAACGAGAAGTACCAGCTCGCGGTGGCCGAGGTCAGCGCGGCGTCCAAGGCGCTGCGGGTCGCGTCCGTGAAACCGGGTGTGGTGGCACCGATTCTGAGCGAAGACACGTACGCAGGGCGGGATCACGGTGCAGACAACGACGTGTTGCGAGCCGTGGTTGCGACTGATGCAGTTGCGACGTCCGAAGAAAGGTGAAAAGAGAATCACGAGTCGGAGCGAGTGAACGATCGGATCTTTTCCGCCGGTCCCACGAGTTGCGATTGTGTCACGAGGACTAAACGGAGCCCTTGTCGTCCTGGTCTGCGCCGGGATCGTCGCGATGTGAACTCGTTGTCGCAATGTCACAAGCGAAATGGCTACAACTTCAGACGACTCGTACTTGTCGAGAAATGTACTGTGCCTTTGGGGAGAGAGCACATTTTGCACAGAAACTGTGTGACGACCGGAATATCATGTACCAACGTATTTGCAAGCCTTTGGCGATGCATTCTTGCATTCACTACCAACAGGGTATCGTCAACGCTTGCATTAGATCTGACAGGTGAAAACGAATTCCTTCTCACACTCACGGCAACACAACAGAACAGCCCCAAGGCGAACGAACGCACCAAGCAAGGCGCGTCGCCCTTCCCGAGCAAGCGAGAGAGAGAGAGAGAGAGAGAGCGCTTCAGCACAGCAGCGAGCATGGCGGACGGCGGCAAGGCGCGCGAGGTGAAGGTGGTGCTGCTGGGCGACACGGGCGTGGGCAAGTCCTCGCTCGTGCTGCGCTTCGTCACGAACAACTTCCGCCCGTACTCGGAGTCGACCATCGGCGCGAGCTTCATGAGCAAGATGATCGTGGTCAACGACACGCCCATCAAGTACCAGATTTGGGACACCGCCGGCCAGGAAAAGGTGTGTTGCGTTGCTCGTTGTCTGTTGATGCTGGCGGCGCGGCACTCACTAACGGCGTACGCCCTGGCGTCTCTCCAGTACCACAGCCTGGCGCCGATGTACTACCGCGGCGCGGCGGCGGCCATCGTGGTCTACGACATCACACGCAAGGTGCGATTGCGTGGGCCGGCGTGTGATTGCGTAGCGTGTGTGGTGGCTGACGGGCGTTATGGGTGTGGCGACGGGTCGGCAGCAATCGCTCGCGACGCTCAAGAACTGGGTGAAGGAGCTCAAGCAGCTCGGGCCGGACAACATTGTGATCGCGATCGCTGGCAACAAGAGCGACCTGGAGGAAAAGCGGGTGCGTGGGACTCGTAGCCGACGCGCGAGGCGCTGACTCAACTGACTCAAATTGACTCTCACTGACGCGGGTGTGCGTGTGTGTGACGCTGCAGGAAGTGCCGGCGTCCCAGGCGCGCGCGTACGCCGAGGAGATCGGCGCGCTGTTTATCGAGACGAGCGCGAAGGAGGACCGGAACGTGTCGGACCTGTTCATCCAGATCAGCCAGGCGCTGCCGACCGCCTCGAGCGAGAGCAACGCGCTCCCGGAGATCGTCGACCCGTACGGCAGCGGCAAGAAGAAGAGCGGCGGCTGCTGTTAGGCGGCGGTGGCCACAGCAAGAGCGAGAGCAAAAGAACGAGAGCGAGCAAGAGGCAGTGAACGCGTCGGAAAGAGAGCGAGAGCGCACGACAGAGCAGCAAACACACTCGTAAGAACCAGGACGAGCTGCCGGGAGCGTTTGCGTTTGTTCGATGGTGAAAGGGTCGGTTGGGTGGTTGGGTGGTTGGGTGGTTGGGTGGTGGGCGCCGTATGTGCGAGTACGTCATCAGGTTTCGTCATCATCATGGCCTTCACCAGTCGCGCAGCAGGCGCTTCACCTCGCGCTCGTCGTCGCGCTTGCGGTTGTCGACGGTCTTCTGCTTGTAGCACTGCGCGAGGATGACTTTGATCCACCCGGTCTTGGCGATCTCGAGGCGGATCGGGAGCTGCCGCACGCGATGTACGCGACGCACGCACGCCGTCAGCCTCCGTCATCAGCCCGTTCTCCCAACCCAAGACAGCGAAGCGGCCGGCAGCCTGCCGTACGTACCAGCTGCGCGTTCGGGTTGGCCATGAACGCCTCGAGCTTCTTGAGCTCTGAGCGATGCGCCAGCAGCTTGCGCACGCGCATGGGCTCCGGGCGGCCGATGAGTCCATGGCGCCACACTGGACGTGAGCAGAATACCACAGCACAGCACATGAGTGAGTCGGTCCTCCGCTTTCCAACCTACACGGTGCCTTCCATTCCCCCGCCGCACCCGGGATGTGGAGCTGGTGCAGGAAGAGTTCGTGGTTGTAGAACTCGGCAAAGGCGGCCGAGAGGTCGGCGTTGCGGTCGCGGAGGGATTTGACCTCGGACGGCTGCAGCACGAGCCCGAGCTCCCACTCGCGCTCCACGGCGAACTTGTGGCGGTTGAAGCCGCGGTTGCGCACGAGCACGTTGACGGGGAAGTTGCGCAGCGAGCGCGTCGCGAGCAGCCGCCAGGGGGCCGAGAACTGCGCCTCGACGAGTTGCGCGCAAGCGAAAGACTCGGAGGCGCGGCACGGGGCGACAGCTGGCGTTGGAAGGCGCGCGGACTGGAGCGGACGGATCCGGCGGAGGAGCAGCGCCATATGCGCGGTGATCGACGATTCCAGTGGAGTATCAAAATCTGATACTTTTGGTACCAGATCATGGGTGGTGATTAACACCTTTACAACCACACAGATCTGATCGAGTGGGGCAGACCAGTCGTAACCTAACAGCAAACCCGAAACGACGACAGCACGACTACTGTACTCGATTGATCCCCTCCCCTGCCTGGCCAAGGATATCCTTACTCCTACGAGTCATACAGCTCGTCCACGGTCGTGATGTTCCCGACATGGTGCCGGATCGCCTTGAGGTCGGCGAAGTTGAACGCCGGCAGCTTGGACATGCACGTTGTGTTCACCTTGCCCACATCGCCTCCCCCGAGCACATACGACGCGATAATGTCGTAGCCGCAGAATGACGAGTCGCTCGACGTCTGCTGCGAAATCCCGGAGCAGTGCACGCCAGTATCGAAGTCGATGACGATCTTACCCCTGCCGCCCTGGAGCCCCTCGTACTCTGCTGTGCCCGACTCTTTCGGCGTCTGGTAGTCCAAGGCCCCGTTGATGACCATCGCGCTCGCGTGGCTCGGGATCGGCACGTGCTTGCCCCAGAACTTGTCCGTCTTGTACACGTACGGCGTCACCACCTGCTTCGCGAGCTCCGGAGCGTCCTGGAGCAGGTTCGCGCACATGGGATCCTTCAAGTTGCCCCGGAAGATGCAAACGAAGCCAAAGTCCGTCGACATGTCGTACGAGAAGAGGCCGTCCTCGAAGCCCTGCATCTCGCTGGCCCAGGACGGCGACGGGTCCGCCCACATCTCGGACGCCTTGACGAGCTCGCCGAGGAAGTCGGAGAAGCCGAACACAACGTCTTTCGCGACTGGCACCGACTGCTCGCTGCCTGACTCCTCGTCCAACTGGCTGAAGTATCGCTTCAGGAACTTGAGGTCCTTCGAGCCGCAGTTGTACGCGCGGTGGAGGAGCGCGAACGCCACGAGGCGGCCGGGGTCGCCCTGCACAATCGTGCTGAGCTTCGACCGTAGCACGTGCGAAGGGGGCTGCTCCGCGCCACTCAAACTCGCAAAGTAGTCTGCGCACTTGTCCGCCCCCGGCTTGGCCGAGTCCATGCGCTTGTACAGCGCGTGTACAGCCGCACGGAGGCTCCCGTGTGCCTTGATCTCCTTTGCCATCTTGGAGCCACAGAACTTGTCGTCCTCGCACAGTTTCACGTAGCGCGACTCTGAGCAGTGCACCGAGGGGTCAGATTTGACTCTTTGCCTGTCGACTGTGCAACGAACTCGCTGACGCTACAGCAACGCCTGTCACACACCTGCGAATCGACGGTTCTGGTTCCAAGTCGAGAACGATGCAGTCTTTTCGTCGAACGAGCCGTCGAGGATGTAGCCCTTGACTTGCTTCGGCGCCAAGTGCATCACGCGCGAGGCCCAGTACGTGCCGTAGCTCGCGCCGTACAGGTACACATCCGCGTCCTTGCCGTTGAGCATGTCAATGAGGTACGCGACGTCCTTGGCGGCGCTCGTGACGGAGAACGCTTCCGTCTTGTTCTCGATCTGGAACAAGATGTCTTTCACGCAGTCGAACACCTCGTTGTACGCCAGCGACACGCCGTCCGGGCTTCCGACAGAGAACGCTTGCGCGGCGTCGCACTGGAGGTAGCTGCTGCGGCCGGTGCCGCGGTGGTCAACCGTGTACAAGTCAATGCTCGCAAACATCTTCGTGTTGAACCCCTTCATCACATGCTCCACTGCGCACACGAGGTCGAACTTGATCATTAGTGAAACCCAATCAACCCCTCCATTCCGTGAGGGTATCCTCGGTTGTGCATGACCGGCACACACAACTTTGCCAACGTACTTCCAACCGATCCGAAGCCCGGTCCGCCTTGCAGAAACCAAACCGCCTTGCGCGGGTTCGTCGGCTTCTTCGCGAGCATACGCTTCACGAAGAGATTGACTGTCTTGGTGCTTTCGCACACGCCTGAGTGGCACATGGGCGTCTCCACCTCCGCGCACTCGAAGAGCGGTGGCGCGCTCACGTTTGCTTGCGCACTCGACTCGTGACATGGGAACCATCCGTTGATCTTCGAGGTGTTGGCGGCGCCTGTTTGCGAGCTCACGAACGCGAGCCCGAGGAGCGCAACGGAGTACCAGACGACGCGCATTTGAAAGTTGCGGGCTACAGAGCGGGGGGCTGCGGGCTGCGAGTTGGTCGGTTTGGAAGTCCTGGTGACCTCGGTGCAAATGTGGGAATGAGATACTATCGGATCCGCTGGTGGTCATGATTCTTTCACAAAATAAATCAGGGATGACAGCATACAAAAACGCTATGAAAAAGGCTTTGAATCACCGGATTGTTTGTTACCTGAGATGAAGTGGGTTCAAGTGGATGAAGTTTGGAGTGGAGATCGCACAGACGATCATTTGCACAACCCCAGCTTGAACCCCACAATCTTCGGCAAAGCAGGCGGTGGAGTGCAGATACGAGATGTCGCCTCGTAAGTGATCAATGACGTTGCGATCGGCAAGGCGGGCACGGATTGAGTCTAATGAAGTTGATGCCGAAGCCCAACTTCGCAGATCTCGACGCACTCCAGAAGTTGTTCCTCGATGATGTCTGTACTGACGAGATACACGATTCGGTGCCGCTGTCGTTCAACGCCGCCAACTCCACAAGCTCCGCCAACTTCTCAGCCAAACCTACTGAAGTTACACACGCGGAGGACTGCACGACAAGCAGAGCGAGCATCTCTCCAGAGTTGCACCGACAAGGCAAGTTCTGTTGACTATACAAGACCAAAG